>ML418174.1:0-33143 GCA_005239525.1 Nicotiana knightiana | reverse complement strand
TATATATATATATATTATATATATATATATATATATATATATATTACAAGAACTCCAGTCCTGGCCAGTTAACCTCTACAGTAACCCTTATACCACGATGCTCCTCACTTTAACGGCCACATCCCTAAATGGGTTTATAAGCATCACCGGTTAGGTTGGCCTAACCAAGGTTTATAAGTATTGACTGTCTCTTGTTTGACATAAAGATCATTTTTTTCTCGTATTTGTTGAATTAATTCTTCACCAAATAATAGTCCTTGCTGGTTTGTCTGAATTAATTTATTTTAGAATTTATTATAAATAATTCTTTGAAGGCAAGGAATTCCTTTACTAGTATAACCAGTTTCCACATCCCATTTCATTATCCACGGAATGAAAAATTCAATGAAAAAATACATGGCTGTAATGCCATCATAAAAGATATTATCTTTTTGGAGGGAGGTAATTTTGGGAGATAAATCTACCCATTGAGTATATAAACTCTTGAATAAAGGAGGAATTATTTTCAATGATGGACCATATAATTTCCACCATTTGAAAAACCAATTTAAAATTTGCTGGTTGTTCATATTAGAACAAAGCTTGATAAACCATGAATGTCTCCTATTAGGATTCTCATAAAGAAGAGTTTTATTAAAAATTTCAACATAGTCCCAATAATTAAATTTAACTGAGACTTTTTGGTCAGGATGATCATATTCTCGATCCTTGAGGGTACTAATACCCAATTCATATGAAGGTATTACCTTCTTGATAATAATTTTCGGAAAACTATAAGTTTTTCTTGTATTTGCAGAATAAAAGTGCTGAATCTCAGCTGATCCTGTTTTTTGAGAGTATAATCTCTTAGTGCATCCTGTATTTATAAGCAGGAGTAGCGTATGACGTTGTATCAAAATATCTGGCCATTAATTGCCATGGGTTATCCTTCCATTTTAGGTCGAATTGTTCCAAAAGAATTATTAACTCTTTTGTATCTTTTCGGTTATAAAACTCAAGGTTTCCATTATTGTCCTCTGATATAACTGAGGAGTAGGTTGGTACATTAGATGATGAACCTTCATTTTTCTTGGATTGTATATAATCCATGAATTCCTTGTATAACGGATGATCGGTATTACCTCCTGCTATGTTGGTAACAATTAGCTTTTGGTTTCCTATTTGAGAGATAATATTATTCTCTCTACAATTAGTAGATGCTCTTCCTTTTCCTCGTTGTCGAGGAGGTCTGTATGTAGGCCTCATTATCTGAAAAAGTCAAAAGAGAACTATTAGTTCAAATATTCTCTTGTAAGAAAATCAGGAAGGGTATTATCAGATCTCTTTTTGTATAATATTTCGAAATCAAAAGGGGCTAATAAAGCTTGCCACCTTACAAACATTTGTTTGGAAACATCATGTTTAAAAGCTTTATTAAAGATAAACTTTGCAGCTTGACAATCAGTATTTATCAAAAACTTCTGATTGTATAAATCAATTTGGAATTTCATAACACATTTAACTAACGCAAGGATTTCTTTAGCTACAGTTACATAATTTCTCTGGGATTCATTCCATTTTCCAGAATAAAATTGAACAGGATATTCTTGTTTATCTAATGAAGAACATTGTTTCAATATTCCCCCATAACCAATATCAGAGGCATCAGTTTCCACAATCTTTGCCCAAGTGGGATTAACTAAAGTTAAACATGGAAGGTTATGAACCTTCTGCTTAATACTTTTGACTGATGCAGTATGACTATCAGTCCAAGCGTTGAGATTCTTCTTTAATCTATCATAAAGAAGAGCTGTATCCTTAGCAAGATCCTTTATAAAAGGAGAAATATAATTCAAGCTTCCTAAAAATATTTGAAGCTGGGTCTTATCAGTAATAATATCAGAAAATTTGGAAGCAAATTCCATGGTTCTATCAATGGGAATAATTCTTCCCTGTCCGATATTATGACCTAAAAATATGACATTGTTTTGGAAAATCAACATTTTTGGTTTGGATATTACTAAACCGTTTTGGAAAATAATTTTCTTAAATAAATCCAAATGTTTAAAATGAGATTCTATATTTTTTGAAAATACTAAAATATCATCAATATAAACAATTATGAAATCCGTATAAGGAAGGAAAATATCATTCATAGTTTTTTGAAATTTTGAAGGAGCATTTTTTAAACCAAAAGGCATAACATTCCATTCATATTGGCCCATCGGAACATTGAAAGCAGTTTTATATCTATCTACTTCAGATATCTGAATCTGCCAATAACCCGATTTTAAATCAAATTTTAAAAATATGATGGCATCATGTAATCTATCCAATAAATCCTTCTTATTAGGGATTGGATACTTGAATCATTTCAACACCTTATTAAGGGGTTTGTAGTTGATAACTAATCTGGGAACTCCCCGTTCCTGTTCAGCATGCTTATTGGCATAAAAAGCAGTGCAAAACCATTTAGACTTTGAGGGTCTTATTAAACCCCTTTGTTGTAAGGAATCAATTTCCTTTTTGCAAAACTCTAAATAATTAGAGTTCATCTGACAAGGTCGAGCCTTGGTAGGAATTTTATCCTCAGAAAAGTCTTCCTCATAAGGAAGATTTATGATATGCTTTTTCCTGCTCCAAAATTAATTCGGATGGTCACCACAAATAGAAGCAGAAAACTGGTTTTTGAGAAAATTTATTTTCTCTACTAATTTAGGATTTTTTAAATCCTGGTCAACAGTAGTAGAACTAATTTCATTTTTCATAAATGCAATTTGGTTGATTTTTGAAGTAATTTTATCAGAAATAATTCCATTTAAAAATCTCTGAACAGGTTCAGTTATAAACTCAAAAGTGATACTTTTGCTATTTTAAGTACCAGTAAAACCTTTTGTGTCCCAGTATAAAAAAGGCATAATTTAATAAAAAATGGGACACCGAGTATTACATCCCTGTCGATATCTTTTACCAAAATGAAACTTTCCGGAATACATATATCCTGTTGGCAAATATAAGCCTTGGGTAATTTATATGAATACCCATTGAACCACCACTAGCATTTTTTAGACGATGAGTGATTTTATGAAAATATCTTGAAGGTATTATTCCTTCTTTTACACAATTTAAATCTGCTCCACTATCAAATAAAGCAATAAACTCTTTTTTGAAATTGTAGTCGATTAAAAGAGTTATTTTTATTAAAAAATTTTGGGTGATAAAATATTGGAGTTTTTCTAGAAATTCTTCTTCAGAAAAGTCTATGGCTGCTAATAAAGTATGGGTAGTATTATTTTCTGAAGAACTTGCAACAATATCATTATTCTTGATACTGATATCTTTCTCAGAATTTTCTATTTTGAAAATTCTTTTATCTAAGGCGACGTTTGAAGCCTTTAATTCCGAGATTTCTTTCTTGAGATAATTTATCTCAGTGCTTAAGTCTTGGACAGTAGCCAACCTATCAGGCTGGGATTTCCCTTTGACCAGATTCATGATCTCTGACATTGTGTAAGGCCCTTTTTGGGAAGGAATGCCTTCCACCTCTGTTCCTACTTCATAATTTGTAGGAAGTTTGTCAATTAACTGGGACCTTAATTCCGGTTCTTTAATAACCCTTAATAGCTCAATATTTCTATCATTGGTCAAGACATTGATTTTTAAATCTGCAAAATGCGAGTAGATAAAGATTGTCATCAGTATTACAACACTGATTTGAGCATTGTCCTTCTTCATAGAACTCTTGCTCATCTTCAGAGGATGAAATATAATATTCCTCTTGAAGGACTCGTAAATCCTCACTAGTAGATGACTCATTGTCAGAATTCTCCGGAGAAGAATTTATGAGAATTTTACAAAGAGAATCTTTGATATTATCATCTAAATCAAGTTCTTTGATTTTGTCCTTGATTTTGCAATCTTTTGCATAATGGCCTATCCTTCCGCATTTGTAACAGGCCTGGGATTTTTTGATCTAACAAAACCCTTTCTGGCTTTATGAAAAGCCTTTCTTCTTTGGGTCTTTTCATGCCGTTTCTCCGACGAACCCTTTCTCCTTTTGAAATCCTTTTTCTTATGGGATTTCTTTCTATTGGACGGAATGTCAATGAAAAACTGTTCACAGAATTCGCCTAATTGTTGTCTCTCAGTGAGACGATGTTTCTTTATTTGTTGGTTTAGCTTGATTTCATTACATATGGCTAAACCTTCCTGAGTGCATATACTAAAGAGCTTACCGTATGAGTAAGCATCATAATTTATACTCATCCCTGTACCTCTAAGGACTTTTCAAATCCTTTCAGCAAATAAGGGAGGAAGTCCATCTATGAACTTGGACTTCCAATGAGTGCTATTACTTTCTGGTAATTCCATCACTCTGGATAAAAAAAACATCTTTATACCATCTGAAAGATGTAAGTGTTTTACACCTTAGATTCTGGAGCATTGTCCTAATGGTCTCACTATTATTAGACTATCTTCTAGAAAAGTGTTCTATGATATTCATGACTAAAGAATAGACTGAATTCTGGACAGTCTTATCTTCTTCAGTTTTGGCGGCATTCATTATTTGATGCCTTTGGTCATGAGTAAGATAATTATCCCACCAACCTTTGAGCTGACCAGTAAAACCGGCAATAATCATTTCTGTAATTGCCCTATTTGAATTCTTATTAACCTTGCAGATAGTGTTGTACATAAGCATTCTATGTACTGTAGTATGGATGTGTGTTTCAGCAAGACCATCTATATTCCACTCATAGATATCTGACCCACTATATCCTTGATAGTAGTGGTGATTGTCCTGTTCTTCTATTAGGACATCTTGAGGGGTTGGTCTAGGATAATAAAATATTTTTGGTTTGCGAGCATATTTTTCAGAGATTTTATTAATCTCATCTTCTACCTGTAGTCCCTTATCTTTATCAGGTTTATGCTCTAATGTTAAGGGGCTAGCCTTAAATTCGCCAAACTTCTTATTAAGAAGTTCTTCCAAGTCATCAAGACCTTTTAATTTAAAGTCTTTCACTTCAGGAGGTGGTTGGATACTTGTAGTAGCGATTTGCTCTTTACCTTTAGCATCCTTCTGTTGAATTTTTTGGACTTCAGCTATTAGCTTGTCCAATTTCTCGTGAATCTTTATAACCTGTTCGCCCAAGATACTAACATACATATTAGTATAGTTATTCTGGGTGAGCATGGTATTCAAATTTTTTGCTGTTATAGCAGCAACATCATTTTCAAATATTTTTAAAAAAGCCGTGCAATAAATAATTTTGTCTTTTTCCCATCTATGAAAAGATTGCTGGGGTGGAAAAAAAGAATTTACAATATTACCGTTAGTGAGCGTATAATCTCTTTCTAACACAGAAATATAGTTATAAACATGTTTAGACATAAACCATGGAATAAAAGCAATAATTTTATTTTTCTTGCTAATATCCTCATAAAAATCATGTCTAAAATATTGAATTAATTCACTTGTCATGTTTTCATGAAACCATTTTCTGAAAACAGCCCATCTGGGTTTTAAAAATTCTTCTAAAATCATTTTCTTGCCGGTGAACCCAGACTAAAATCTATTTGGTTTTCAATCATTATTAACACCATTTGAAAAATCTATTCGGATGCAGTAGGTTCAAGATCTGGNTGATTTTAATATTACCATCTGAGGTTTGTTCTATTTCTGTAACCTCAGTATTACCAGTATTCCGAGGTGCAACTGCTTCCACTATGACCCATTCTTTAGGAAAATCAATTTCATCCCATTTGATAGGTCTTCTGGTAGTTACTTTAGATTTCCCAAAGTTGGTTTCTATAAGAATAGTTTCATTTTTGAAATCCATAATTTTGCACATGGGATTCAAAGTATATAACAGTTTGATATAAATCCTATAACAGATGCATATAACTTCTGTACCAGGCAAATAATCATAACCATGTAATTTAATGCTAAGTATTAAAGCATTTAAATAATTCTCATCATTAAGAGAAATCTGCAAATTAGGATAAGCATTGAAATAAACAGGGCCATAAGCCAAACTGGTTTGCACAGTCCCTATAAGCGACTTTTTTCAGTTTTGATTTCTTCCATCCCTGAGAGCTGCAATGAAGCTTTCAGGTAAGCCTATTAAAGTAAGTGGCTTAAAGACGACTTGTATTAAGCCTATATGTATAAATCTATGTGAGTCACTATAAGGGGCTAAATCATTTTCAGATAATAACCTGAAGGTAGCATGGTCACTATCTACAGTGATAGTCTCTTCAGTAGTTTTAACTATTTGTTTTAAACCATTTTTTTCAAAGGTACCTAATTGGTATATTACCTTAGGTTTGACTAAAGGTATAGTCCACTTATTAAGTAGATCTAATTGCTGAGGCAATTCATATTCTTCTTTTCTACTGTTTTTAACATTAGTCTTCTTTCTAATGATATTCATTAAGAAACTAGTGTCAGACTTAGACTTCTCAGGTTTTTACTAACATGGCTCTGATACCATAAAGATCGCTTCCAACGAGGGTCACAGAGTAAATTGAACTCCAGTCTTGGCCAGTTAACCTCTACAGTAACCCTTATACCACGATGCTCTTCACAACCCTTTAACGGCCACCTACCTAAATGGGTTTATAAGCATCACCGGTTAGGTTGGCCTAACCAAGGTTTACTGTCGAAATTAGCTGCCTGATTATAACCTTATGATTTACGGGGAGTTCCTTATGGAAGCGATCCTTATTCTTTACCATAAGGATCGCTTATGGTAAAGGGAAGTTATAACCTTATGATTTACGGGGAGTTCCTTATGGAAGCGATCCTTATTCTTTACCATAAGGATCGCTTATGGTAAAGGGAAGTTATAACCTTATGATTTACGGGGAGTTCCTTATGGAAGCGATCCTTATTCTTTACCATAAGGATCGCTTGCAACGAGGGTCTGGGAGTAAATTACAAGAACTCCAGTCCTGATTATAACCTTATGATTTACGGGGAGTTCCTTATGGAAGCGATCCTTATTCTTTACCATAAGGATCGCTTATGATTTACGGGAAATTATAACCTTATGATTTACGGGGAGTTCCTTATGGAAGCGATCCTTATTCTTTACCATAAGGATCGCTTATGATTTACGGGAAATTATAACCTTATGATTTACGGGGAGTTCCTTATGGAAGCGATCCTTATTCTTTACCATAAGGATCGCTTATGATTTACGGGAAATTATAACCTTATGATTTACGGGGAGTTCCTTATGGAAGCGATCCTTATTCTTTACCATAAGGATCGCTTCCAACGATGGTCAGGGAGTAAATTACAAGAACTCCAGTCCTGGCCAGTCAACCTCTACAATAACTCTTATATCACGATGCTCCTCACAACCTTTTAACGGCCACCTGCCTAAATGGGTTTATAAGCATCACCGGTTAGGTTGGCCTAACCAAGATTTACTCGAAATTAACTGCCTGATCTATATATATTGACTAAGAAAATTAAACAATAAATTCCGACCAGCTGTTTGTATAAATATCAAAAAAATCTCAGTCTAGTATCATTTTTTTGGTGCACTCTTACCCTCTTCTTTTGTAATTTGTCCTGTTGTGGGGGGCTAAGAGAGGAGCAGTTGGTATAGAGGGTAGGGTGGGGTAACCCAACATCTTTTTATTCATATTTCCCTTTTTTGTTGAAGAGTTTGCAGAGAGAAAACTGATCAGTCTGACAAGAAGGCAACTTCTCAAGCTTAGAGCTACCCAAGATAGACAGTTAGTTAGACACACATGTGAGTCTGTGTATTTTATCTATTTTCTGATACTACAATCAAAGCTGTCTCAGTTAGTATCTTTCTCTTTCTCTGCCTTCCCTTTCTTCTTCTTTTTCTTTTTCTTTTTCTTTTGTGTTTATTTTATATTTCAAGATCTCTGATTATACCCTTTATTTTTTGAGAATTTTGATATCCCATTTATCTACTTAAACAAATCCCCCATCTCTCTATGCTTCTTTTTATGTTATGTATCAAAATCAAAAGCCATCATCAATCAAGAATCATCCCATGTTTTGGGAGTTTTCATGAATATATATATTTTTGAATTAATATTTAACTCTATGCTCTCTGTCAAATATGTTCGCCATCTTTAGGATTCTTTGCGGATTTATTATAAGCTTCTTCTCTCTTACTTTTTTTTTTTTTTTCAGGTACCTTCCATCAGTACAAGTTAGCGCAGGTGTTCGAAGTGACTTCTATTCTATCGGTAGATAAAAGTAGAAACAAAAGAGGACTTTTAATTTCTTGATTGATTGTGAAGTTAAATTTATTCTTCCTGCAATCTGCTGCTATGTACTATCAAGGAACCTCGGATAATATTCATCAAGCTACTGATGGTAATATTCAGACACTTTATCTGATGAACCCTAACTATATTCATCAAGGGTACACTGACACACAACAACAACACCAACACCAGCAACAAATTATGCCCCACGCGCCGCTGCAGCAGTCGCAGCAGCACTTCCTCGGCGTCCCTCTTCCGGCGGTTAGTTTGCACGATCAGAATCATGCCCAGCTTATCCACCGTTTGTGGAACCAAAGTGGTGGTGCTGGTGGTAGTGGAAATGGAAGTCATCATCAATCTCAGATTATACCGTCATCCACGGTCGTTTCCGCCACCTCCTGTGGCGGAACCACCACGGACTTGGCCTCTCAGTTGGGGTTCCAGAGGCCAATAACCATGTCGCCGACACAACAACAACAACAACAACAACGAGGTGGTCTATCACTAAGCCTTTCTCCTCAACAACAACAAATTAGTTTCAATAACATTTCAGTTGAGAATCAAGTTGGATCAAATATTGATAGAGGATCAGATGGAATTTCCAGCATGGTTTTAGGCTCTAAGTACCTGAAAGCTGCACAAGAGCTTCTGGATGAAGTTGTTAATGTTGGAAAATGTATCAAAGGAGGTGAATTAAAGAAGGAGGAATTAATAAATAAAGAATCAATATTACCTTTGGCTAGTGATCATGTGAACACAACTAATAGTGGAGGTGAAAGTAGCAGCAAGCAGAAAAATGGAGTTGCTGAACTTACAACTGCCCAAAGACAAGAATTTCAAATGAAGAAAGCCAAGCTTGTTACCATGCTTGAAGAGGTACATATATATACTTCAATTGATCATATATTTACAGTTTTATCTTCGACTTCTATCTTTTCTTATTCTAATTTCATAAAATTGTCAAATTTTAGCTTCCTTGATGAAGTTTTGTCTAAGATAAATCAATCAAATGATCCATAACTGTAAAAACAATTTAATTATTTCTACTCTATTATTTACTTTTTTTTCTCATAGTTTTGTGGAGGAGATGAAAACGTACTATGACTATAAAATTAAGAGCCCAATCATGCTTCTTCTCTGTTGATATCAAAGCTGACAATGTGTGGCTCTAAATTTTCTTCTGCGGGTCCAACTAAAGGTAAAGTTAATAGTATACTACAGGAACCTAAAAACTGTCTTTCACTAGGCGAAAATTCAAAGCAATTACTCATTCTCCATTCACTAATTATTTCTTACTTGGAATCTTCCAACCGAGAGCTTTTCATTTTTTTTGTTACGGAAACGACAAAGGTTGAATTTCAATGGATCGTGGTAGCAAAGCGACTCTATCACTTACAATACCCCGAAGGCTCTTCAATTTCTTATTAAGTAGTAGTAATTAGAATTACGCGCTCAAATTTTATCGTTGTCTCAAAAGGTCTTCTCCGCCTTTACTACTAGCAAACATCAAAAAATTCCGTGTTTTAATATTGGTATGGAAGGTAATATAATGACTTTTTTTTTTGGTTGGTTTAGGTGGAGCAAAGATACAGACAGTACCATCACCAAATGCAAATAATTGTATCATCATTTGAGCAAATAGCAGGAATTGGATCTGCAAAATCATACACACAACTGGCTTTGCATGCAATTTCGAAGCAATTCCGATGCTTAAAAGATGCTATTGTTGGACAAATAAAGGCCACGAGCAAGAGTTTAGGTGAAGAAGATGAAGGCTTAGGAGGGAAAATCGAAGGGTCAAGATTAAAATTTGTAGACCATCATCTTAGGCAACAACGTGCACTTCAACAGCTAGGAATGATGCAACCAAATGCTTGGAGACCCCAAAGAGGTTTACCTGAAAGAGCTGTCTCTGTCCTTCGTGCATGGCTTTTCGAGCATTTTCTTCATCCGTAAGTACTTGTATACTACGTCTATATACTGACGATGTGAAAAATATTTATTCTAAAATAAAAAATTGATCCTTACCAGGTTTTTACTAATACTTCTAAAGCCAAAGGCGGATTAATTAGGATGTCCCATGTATTCTTCAGTCTAATTGAATATATTACTTTCAGATCGAACTATGTATATATATATAAAATAAATTAAAATGTCTACGTACTATTAAATCACATTCATTCTAAAGCGTATCAGGTTCCGTCTTTGACTAGTTGTAAACATAAATCTTCTTAAAAATAAATTATCCTTGTTTAATATCAAGAGTTGTTTTTAAATTACCAGGTTTCTTGTCACTAGTATCTTTGTTGTAATTAATTTTGGTTTTTAACAATGAAAATTCTTTTTTTTTTTTGTTGGGGTTTTTGTATTGCAGTTATCCCAAGGATTCAGACAAAATCATGCTTGCGAAGCAAACGGGGCTAACAAGGAGCCAGGTTCTTGGACACACATATTCTACTTTATTAATTCTTGAATTAGTTCTTTTTCTTTTTTTATAAAATTAAATTCCTGAAAAATGAAATGCAGGTTTCAAACTGGTTCATAAATGCTCGAGTTCGACTATGGAAGCCAATGGTGGAAGAAATGTACTTGGAAGAGGTGAAGAATCAAGAACAAAACAGTTCATCAGAAGAAAACAAAAACAAAAACAAACCCAACAAAGAGAAAGTGATCTCAAATTCAAGTGTTCCCCAAGAAAATGGTACTCCAACAGAAATTTCAACCTCAACTATTTCAACTTCTCCTACTGCATGTGGCTCATTTCAAGCAGTACAAGCTCACAACTTTTCCTTTCTTGGTTCATTAAACATGGAAAATAACACAATAACTGCTAAAAAGCCAAGAAATCATGACATGCAGAATAATTCTCCAAGTAGTATTCTTTCATCGGTAGACATGGTCGAAACCAAAGCTAGAAATCATCAATCAAACAAAGGGTTCAATCCTTTAATGGATGCAACAGCAGCGTATACAATGGGAGAATTTGGACGGTTCAATCCTCATGAACATATGGCAGCAACAAATTTTCATGGAAACAATGGTGTCTCTCTTACTTTAGGGCTTCCTCCTAATTCTGAAAACCTGAGCCAACAGAATTACCAAAATACTATTGAGTTCAATAGGATGAGCTACGAGAACATTGATTTTCAGAGTGGGAATAAGCGTTTCCCTACTCAATTATTACCAGATTTTGTTGCAGGTAATCTCGGAACATGAAAAGCACACAGTTTCTAGTATATAGGAAATATTCTTTTTTTTTTTATATAGAAAAAAAGAGATTTGTGCTTTAGTGTATAGATAGAATCTACTTAGTATAGGTCATACTTCCAGTTGTCAGAGAAGATAAATAGTTTGCTTGGAGTAATATTTTAAGGTTAATAGTATATAGTTTGTTGTAAAGTTGTGATATTATATGGTTTCCTCTCAATCTTTGCATATAATTTGATACTATATATGTTTTGCAAGTACCAGTCTCTAAACTCTGTTTTCATTGTTTGTAATTGCAGTTTTTATTTTATTTTTACTTTAAGTTCGGTGCAAGTTTATAGTGTCGTGACTGCTTTCACTATTAGCTTAGCAAATGTACACCTTATTTAATTTGTTTTTTTTTTTTTTTCATTAGATTGCATGCCGTAATACAACAAGGCAATTATTAATGCTAGATAGAACCTTATACAGTTTAATAATAGAGCTGTGATATATAGTAACAGCATATCCTTTTGATTTCTTGATCTAGGAGAGACAATGGAGAGAATTGTTTGTTTTCAGCCTGAAGAGAAGTTTCTCCTAATCTATATAGAGGAAATAACATTCCACCATACAATATATTGAATGGAGAAGTTTGCTAAGACAGTGGCTCCTCGATTTGTTCTCAACTAGTTCATGAAACGATTCGAGTTTTCTTGCATTTAAACCTGAAAGCTTTGATTTCATTTACTCTCGATTTTGTTTTGGCCTCCACAAAATTGTACACCATTTATTCCAATGGCTTAATAATATATTACACATTTTAATATTTGAAAATAATTTAACTATAAACTTCCATCCGCTTATCATAAATGTCACACCTCTTTTCTAACTCCCAAAAAGATGTATATCTGTATTATGGATTGTTGTGGGTTAAAGAGTTTTTCCAATTAAAGTGACAAACTTGAGTATGAATTATTTTATTTACAGAGTCGCCACTTGGAATTAATTTTCCAGTGTTCCAAGTCACCTTTTATTTAAATCTCTATTCAAAGGAAGATTTGACTCTTTTATTATTGGTCTGCGAAAACAAAGTTCGGGTAGGGAATTCTGTTGACCGCGAAGAAGGTGTAAGGCATTCCCCGAGTCCCCTGGTTCTAGCACGGTCGCTTTATTGATTTAAACTTGGCTTGAATTAGCTTAAGACAAACTGTGATTTATGTGTTTTCCATGTTTCTTTTCTATCCACTTTTATTTCTTGATTATTAGAAAAATTAAAGAATATTTGAGTACTAAGATCTCATAATCACACTATGCAAGCGAATGCGTGATCAAGACGAAATTTATTGATTTAGTCATAACAATGCTACGCAAACGAATCCGCAGGCATGACAAAGAATTATTAGTACATTATTACTTTTGAAAAAATTACTACACTTGAAGAAATTAATTTTTGAAATTTATTAAAAGTTACTATCGCGCTACGCAAGCGAATCCGCGATTATAAGAATAATTAAATTATAAATTAACGAAAATTATTGGATAAGGTACGAGATTTTTCGATTAATTTATTGAATGTTAAACATCACGCTACGCAAGCGATTCCGTGAAGTTAAAACGTGACTACTATTTGCCTAGCTTTTAAATTAATAATAAATTAAAAAAAAGTACTTAAACTTTCTCTCATTTTTTTTAATTACTTATTCGACCAAAGAAAGGAACAAATATGACATTATTAAAATTATTTTTTAGCTAATGCAAGACATTAAACCCGGGTAAGCTTATGCTAAACTTTCAAGATTTTGGGCCACTTATTTTTACTTAACGAAAGACAAATTATTGAGTTTTGGGAAAAGCCCGCTTAGTTTTTGGGCCTACAGATTTTAGCTTATTAGGCCCATGTTTCTTAAAATCATCAATGACCAACACAACACAAATGACAAGTATTCTTCTAAGCCCAAATTGCTCATCACGTTGATGTCCAAACTAAAATCATTTTTCATAAAAGAAACTCACATGTTAATTATTATCTTTGCTCTTTCATCTCATTAATCAACTTATTTCTTAAGGACTAATATAATATTTCTACCCATTTTGCACCAACATGGCACTAATCAGACTACAAACTCATTAGTAACGTAAACACCTTAAGCATTTGAATCCGCTTTCATAATTACAATCGCAACTAAATATAAAAACTAAAAAAAGGGTAATACTTTAATACTAAAGAGAAGAACCCTATTATAACATCATATTGACTATGATTTAAAGCATCAAAACATTTGAAGCTAGAAGTCTTTCCTAGATAATTATACATAAACTTTAAAAATAACTCATATAAAAGATCCCAAACTAAACAAACATGGTTAAAATGAGGTCTTTATATTTTCCTTAAACTAAGTAAACTTAACAAAATGTTGTTTGAGCTACATATGTAAAGAAGAATGGAAGATTGACCAAACATTACAAATGTACATGCTGAAACATGACTATGTGAATAACATGTTGAACATTCATATATCAAGCATATCCATAGAGCTAAAAAAGAGTCATATCCTCATCCATTGAATATAAAAATCTGCATTGCAAAGTTTAAGAAAATACATGGTCTGCAGAAAATAAATACAGCAGTGAAGAAATAGAGCTCAGCGGAAAAAAAAATAGCAGCAAACACAGCAGAAAACAACAGTAGTTTCTTGTTTAAACAGCCCGAAAACCTTGGAGAAGAAGTCCTAAATCAACTCTAAAGAAGACTTGTACTTTTCTAAAAAAGTTTGGTCTCTAAAATTTACTCATAAAACTCACCATTTCAGCTTGCTAAAAGGTGTTTTAGTTGCTGATTTTTTTTACTCTCAAAGTTATATTTTTTTAGGGTGTAAAGCCTGTCCAGCAGTTGGGTCATAGATTGTGTTTGTTTTAGTGTGAAAGAATAAACTATTTAAGTAGGAAAATACAGTCATTTTGGACAGATCTTGGTTCACCAAAAATCTGTCCAAAAGGACTAACATTTGTGTGCCAAAACAGTCCACTTTTCACCTAACGCTAACACAAAGCAGAGCAGTTGTGCTTCCAGCATGCTTAAAAACAGTAAAATACCCAACAACCATGTACTTTAAACTCAAGTATTAAGCTTTTATCTACACATGACTGAAATTCAGCTTATACTCTCAAACTCCAACCAAATATGAGCTAGCAAAGTAGAAACAAGACTCAAAATGTAATCGAACTAAGTATTCAGACAAACTAGATTAGAATGAGTTCCATTTTTGCAAACTAACATGGAACAACAACTGAATTTCACAAGCTAATGCTCGAAGCGGAAATTAAACGAACATCGCTAAACTATCATGATTAATAACAACTTCTTGTACGACTAACTATATAAACAATTCAACTAATCTTTTTGCTTTTTTCATGAAATCAACATAAAAAGTATCGACCGACTAGGTCGAAGAACCAAAAATTAGAACTAATAAACAACAACGAACTACTCGACCAACTAGGTCAAAGAACTGAAATTCAAATCTAACAAATTCACACAAAATAGTCAACCGACTAGGTCGAAGAATCAAACATCAGAACTAATAGACAATGACGAACTACTCGACCGCATACCTCCTTCATCAAATTATTATTTAGATTGCCTGCATTGTCAGTGATAATGGTCTTTGGGATACCAAAACGACAGATGGCGTTGGAATGAACAAAGTCTAGCACTGCTTTCTTGGTGACTGCTTTGAGAGTGACGGCCTCCACCCACTTGGTGAAGTAATCAGTTGCAACCAAAATGAATCTATGCCCATTTGAAGCCTTTGGCTCGATTGGCCCAATAACATCCATCCCCCAAGCAACGAAAGTCTAAGGAGAGGTCATGAGATGCAACTCCGAAGGTGCCGAGTGAATCTGGTCACCATGAATCTGGCATTGGTGACACTTGTGAACAAACCTGAAGGAATATCACTCCATAGTAAGCCAATAATACCCTGCCCGCAGAATTTTCTTCGCCAAAACATATCAATTCATGTGAGGTCCACATACCCCCGAATGCACTTCACTCATGATCCTCTCAGCTTCTGTGGCATCTATGCATCTCAACAAGTTCAAATCTGGGGTCCTTTTGTACAAAATTTCCCCATTCAGGAAGAAACCGCCGGCGACCCGCCTTATAGTTCTTTTTTTATCTGCCTTGGCATGCTCTGGGTATTCCCTTGTTTTCAGGAATCATTTTATGTCATGATACCATAGTTCACCATCTGGCTCTGTCCCAACAGTATTGCAGTAACCGTGTTGATTCCGAACTTGGATTTCCAATGGGTCAATATGAGTGTTGCCTGGATAAGGGAGCATCAAGGCTAAGATAGCCAAGGCGTCGGCTAGATCGTTGTGGAACCTGGGAATGTACCTGAACTCGATGGATTTGAATCTTTTGATCAGGTCTTTCACACATTGTCTGTATGGAATAAGCTTGATGTCTCGAGTCTCCCATTCGCCTTGGGCTTGCCAGATAAGCAAATCAGAATCTCCCATAACCAATAGTTCATGCACATCCAGATCGAGGGCCATTTTCAGACCCATGATATAAGCTTTGTATTCTGCCGTATTATTGGTATAGAAGAAACGAAGTCGGGTTGTTGTGGGGTAATGTTGTCCGATAGGTGAGATGAGGATTGCCCTGATCCCAACTCCTTAGGTATTGACAGCCCCATCAAAATACATTCTCCATACATGGATATTGTCCGAAACTACTTCATCTATTGAGTTGACCTCTTCGTCTGGGAAGTATGTGCTCAGTGGCTTGTAATCATCATCAACTGGATTCTCTGCCAAATGATCTGCCAAAGCCTGTGATTTCATTGCGGTGCGAATGACATAGACAATGTCGAACTCTGTGAGCAGAATCTGCCATTTTGCGAGCCTGCCAGTGGCCATTGGCTTTTGAAAGATGTACTTCAAAGGATCCATTCTAGATATGAGGTAAGTGGTGTAGGCCAAAATATAATGCCTCAGCTTCTGAGCGACTCAAGTCAAGGAACAACATGTCCTTTCTAAAAGGGTGCACTTAACCTCATAATTGGTGAACTTTTTGCTCCAATAATAGATTGCCTGTTCCTTTTTGCATGTTGCATCATGTTGCCCCAAAACACATCCAAATGAATTATCCATCACCGATAGATATAAAAACAAAGCCTACCAGGTTCAGGCGGGACGAGTACAGGGGGTTCGGACAGATAATCTTTGATCTTGTCAAAAGCTTTTTGAAAATCATCCGTCCACTTGATAGCAGCATCCTTTTTCAACAACTTAAAGATGGGCTCGCACGTGGTTGTGAGCTGAGCAATGAACCTACTGATGTAGTTCAACCTCCCGAGAGAACTCATGACTACCTTTTTATTCTTTGGGGGTGGCAAATTTTGAATGGACTTTATCTTAGATGGATCCAATTCGATGCCTCTCCGGCTGACTATAAAACCGAGGAGTTTCCCAGATGGAACCCCAAATGCACAGTTGGCTGGATTAAGCTTAAGGCCATACCTTCGAAGCCGTTCGAAGAACCTTTTCAAATCGCGCACGTGATCAGCCTGTGTCTTTGATTTTATGATCACATCATCGACATATACTTCGATCTCTTTGTGCATCATGTCGTGGAAAATGGTGGTCATGGCCCTCATGTAAGTTTCACCTACATTCTTCAAACCGAATGGCATGACCATGTAACAATAAGTACTCTATGGGGTGGTGAAGGCGGTCTTTTCTACATCATCCTCATCCATTAGAATCTGGTGGTACCCAGCATAGCAATCCACGAACGACTGTATCTCATGCTTTGTGCAATTATCTATGAGAATGTGGATGTTCGGAAAAGGAAAATTATCTTTTGGACTTGCTTTGTTTTGGTCTCTGTAGTCAATACAGACTCTAGTTTTTCCATCCTTCTTTGGCACAGGCACAACATTTTCCACCCAGGTGGTGTATCAGACAGCTCTGATCACATTGGCGCTCAATTGTTTCATTATTTCCTCTTTGATTTTATCACTCATGTCCGTTTTAAATTTTCGTTGCTTTTGTTAGGCTGATGGAAAATCAGGATATGTGGGAAGCTTATGAACCACTAGATCTGCACTTAAACCCCGCATATAATCATAAGACTAAGAAAACACATCTCTGTATTCAAAAAAAGTTGAATCAAGGCATCTCTGGTTTTTTGTTTAGTGTGAATGCTTATCTTTGTCTCTATAACATCTTCATGTAATATTAATGGTCTCAGTTTCATTGAGGTTGGGTTTAGGCTTATTTTCAAATTGTTCCAACTCTCTTGTTATTTCCTCAACTGTCTAATCTTCATCATATTTAACCTCTTGATGTATTATTTCGAAATTAGATAACTTTTTAAGATCTGGGCGTGAATTCCGCATGCATGTCATGTTATTAAAGCCGACATTAACAAACTGAAATGGAAACAAAATGACAGGAATTAGGAAAAGAAAAAGTTACAAAACTTAATACAAAACTAAATTGCATTTCATTGAATGTTAAAGGATAGAAAGGTTAACATCAAAATAAAACAAGCATAATGAGTTGTTTGGATTACAACCCTGAAAGTAGCCCAAAATACAAAAAAGAAGCTGCAAAAGCAAACTATCAAGACTCCTTCCTTGTGGGGAGAAGAGTTGCTTCCCCATTGTTGAGCATGGTGTCTGGGCCAATTAGTTGCATATCGGCATGACTAGTGCCTTCACCAGCCTGGATCATATTCACTTCAGAAAACATCTAGCTAAGTCCATGGCAAATTTCATCAATGTTTGCTCGCACCGAGGAATGTTGACCTTCTTGGAGTCGTCGCTTGACAAAAGTGTAGAAAATGTGGGGGATAGGTTGTTGCAAGACCCATCCATGCTTTTTGTGGTGCTTGGATTTGTCTTCGTCTGCTTGTGTTGGCCTAAAGACTAAACTACAAGTGCCCTGGTTACTGAAATGAGAAATGGGCTCCGAAATTCCTTGCAACGATGCCCCCAAGCCTTTTCCTGGCTCATAACCTTGTCTCAGCATAAGTTCATCCACCATTACAGATGTGGCGGAAAGACGAGGATGCAGAATGAGCTTTCCTTCCTCCACATGGTCCACAACAACCACCTCAAATTCCTGATAGACAATGGACTCACACCCTTCCTTGTCCTCAATACAGGGGATTAACGGGTCTTTATAAATGGACGACTCGTCTTCCCCGTCAACAATAATTTCTTTCCTGTCATGTTCGAATTTGAGCATATGATGCAAGGTGGATGGCATATCTCGGGCCGTATGGATCCAGGGCCTTACAAGAAGAAAGTTATAAGAAGTGTCCATGTCCACTACTTGGAAGACAATTTCAAAGTCAATCGGCCCAATCATCGTGGTGAGGTTGATCTCCCCAATGGTATCTCTCGCTGAGCCATCAAAAGCCCGGATGCGGACATTGCTGGGTCAGAAACTGTCTGTATTGATCTTCATGCTTTGCAAGGTGGAGAAAGGGCATACATCTACTCTTGATCCTCCATCAACTATGACTCGCTTTACGTAGTGCCCCTTACATTTAACAGTCAAGTGTAAAGCCCTGTTGTGCCCGACTCCTTCTTCGGGGAGTTCATCATCAGTAAAGGTGATTATGTTCACCTCAAAAAATCTGTTGGCCATCTTCTCTAACTGATTCATTGTGGTCTTCTCTGAGACATGTGCCTCGTTCAGGACCTTGATTAGCACACGAGCATGCTCTTCTGAATGTATGAGCAGAGATAGTAGAGAAACTTGTGCAGGAGTCTTTCTCAGTTGGTCAATGATTGAGTAATCCTGAACTTTCATCTTTTTCAAAAACTCTTTTGCCTCTTCTTCAGTGACTGGTTTCTTTATTGACAATTGGCTTTCTTTGATTTGCTTGGCCTTCCTCAACTTTTCTGGAGAGTAACACCTCCCAGATCGAGTCAAACCTCTAGTTTCCCCCACTTATTCTATGATTTTCTTGCCTTTGTAGGTCATCACAGTTTTGTTGTAGTTCCAAGGAATGGTTTTCGTGTTTGTCACAGGGGGTTGCACGACAGGTTTGATTATGATCGGCTCTGTCATACCCTTCATACCAACATGATTCTGCTCTGTGTTGGGGTAGCCTCCAAGGACATACAACCTTGGGATTGGAACATTGGAGCAAACTTCCAATCTCGAGACCTTGGGAACAAATAAAGTTACCTTTTCTAAGCTCGGGGCGCCTTTCGCAATCAACGGCACATCTCGGCTTGGACTGACTTCCAGTTTGGTTCCCTCTTGCATCGTTCCTGCTGTCATTTCTGCTCGACCAACCAACTTGCATTCTTGATCTCGTCCAATCATTCCCACAAAGTGAACATCATTATGTACTAGCAAGGGGTTATTGGTCACATTAGGAGGGCCCTCGTCGTTTGTCACTACAATCAGTTTTTCAGCAAGTAGTCTTTTTGTGGCTCTTTTCAGAGTCCAACAGTCATCATTGCTATGTCCCGGGGCACCTGTATGATATTCACATCTAGCATTTTCTTGAAATCCATGTGAATCAGGATTCATATGGTGGGGAGCGATATGTCCGATCACACCTATTTTCTTCTGCTTCTGGAATAAACTAGAGTATGATTCAGCTAATGAAGTGAATTTTTCTGCCGGCTTCTGCTCTCGACCATAATCTTACCTGGGACGAGCATTGTATGGTGCCAAAATTTTTGCTGTTGAGGCTGGGGGATCCTTGGAGCTGGTGCCCGTACTTGCTGATTGGGTGGTCGAACATAGGATTGATCATTGAACACTGTATACTATGGTGGGCCCATAGATTATTGAGGAATTGGCGGAGGATAATAATGTTGAGGGTAGCTGGATTGCCCCTGATGAACTTGCACATAAGGGTGCGATGCCGCTCTTTGAGCTTCCCTGGATCCCGAAGTCATCATGGACCCTTCATATCTCTTCTTTCTATTTTCCAAGCTTCCCGACCCATTTTGGATAGCTTGGATGGTGGATTGAGAGCAGCTTAACTTACAATTCTTCCAGTCTTGAGGTCATTTTCGACCATCTCCCCTATTTTGATTGCTTCTGCAAAAGGTCTATCCATCACGGACATCATGTTCTGAAAGTAATCAGGCTCTTGAGCCTCCAGGAAAACAATGATCAACTCATGGTTATCCATGGGTGGCTTGACTCTAGACGCTTGCTCCCTCCACTTGATTGCATACTCCCTAAAGCTTTCAGTCGACTTCTTCTTCATATTGGACAGGGAATTGTGATCTGATGTAATATCTATGTTGTACTGGAATTGTTTGATGAAGGCCTGAGCCATGTCGTCCCAGACATGCCAGTGAGAGATCTTGGTTGATGAACCATTCTGAGGCTACCCCAACAAGACTTTCCCCAAAATAAGCCATCAGCAATTCTTCTTTTCCACCTGCACCCCTCAGCTGGTTGCAGTACCTTTCAAGTGGGCGATAGGGTCGCCGTGTCCATCATACTTATCAAATTTTGGGGTCTTGAACCTTGGTGGAAAATGGATGTGAGGGAACATACATAGATCACTGAAAGATACACTTTTGTGACCACCTATTCCTTGTATGTTCTTTATATTCTGTTCAAGACTTTTCATCTTCCTGGCCATCTCATCTGGCTCAACTGTCTTGGCAGGCTTTTCATTTTCCATCGGTGACTCGTACTGAGGAGTCTGGTTGTATGGAGCCGAGACCCTGAAATCCATATTTGGAGAGTAATATTGGCCATCACAGGCAAGAGATGGTGGTCATTGTTTGGCCTCGTCACAGGAGGTGGTGACGGGATTGTATATACCGACGCGCCAGACACGACAAGAGGGGTGTTCCTGACCGATGTGGCTGGAGGTCGCACATTAGAGGTTCCAAGAGCGGCATGGAAGTTGTAGTTATGCACATACCATAGTGATAGAATGTGATCGCTCGTTTCATGGAGTGGTGGTTGAGTATCCAGGGGTACAGTAGAAGTTTCTTCTGAGGGACCCTGAGGCAGAGGCTGAACGGAGACCCAAGCCTGATATACATCAGACAGTTGTTGTTTTAATCTTATTACTTCCTTCGACTCTTGATCAACTGACTGACCGTGGGGGTTGTCACTGACCAACTCGATTTCATCATTATTAGCCATTGGTACTTTTCATTTAGATCTGTTGAAGTAATGATGTATTTCCAGTTTCACCACAAACCAACCACCTTAAGCTTACTAAATAAGAGACAACAAACGTGTTAGGGTTAAACATTTTACATATATTAATCACACGTAATATGCCATGTTCCTAACATTGTCACCATTTCTAAAATGCTTTTGGAAGGCTTCATGTTTCATCCTGGCTTATAAGGCTGATGCTTATTGACGCTCTCAATTTTTATTTTTATTTTATTTTTCTTAATTTTATTTCTCTCTCTCTTTCTCTTTTTTTTTTCTTCTCTTTTCACTCACCTCATTTTGTTCCCTTATTGAAATATTTCGATCGAACCTTTCAGGGGTTGTCCACGTATCATGTTGCCGCATGAATCAGATCATTACGTAGTTCAGGGACACGATCTCTTCTCTTTTTTTTCTTTTTTTTTCTTTTTTTTACAAAAGAAACATATTTGGTTCAATTTCGAATTTTCTAAAACAAAATCTTTTTCATTGATTTTTAATTTTTTTTAATACAAGACTCGAAAACAAAAATTACATAAACACGAACATCTAAACAAGACCAACTCGACTCAGGAACAGACTTTTGAAGATAAAAGCAAAACAACAAGACTCAACAAACCAAATACTCTTACAGACTCGATAACAACAAATGAACAATCAAAATGGACTGCCGAATAAAAGAGACTATGATCTTTGCGGGAGAATCCAACATCATCACTGTAGTCATGGCACTTATTCCTGTGGCTGACCCACAATATCACGATATATCCTCTCTAAATTTGCAGATATGTGACGGACGACGTTCAATGATACTTCTGCGAACTGCTCGGGCATCATTCCCTGGAAACTCCTGCAAGCTCGGGAGGTATATGTGGATACCTCGAGGATCTTTCCCTTAATGTTCTCTTGAGCCAAATACAATTCTTGATTTGGCTGACCACGAGTTTCGGCTAGATCCAACGCATCATGCTCGCGCTCCAAGGCCATATCTCTATGGCGCCGAACTTCTAGTGACTCCCTCTCCAACTGATTGATCATGCGGTTGTGGCTATGTTCTTCTTCCAAATTTGGGCTTTGAGTGCTTGCTTCTCTCGTGCCCACTCAACTTTCTCTTTCTCAAAAGCATCATATATCAGATCCTTGTCTACTTTAACGATGCCGAGCTCTTCTTGCAGTGCTCCGAAGGCAGATTCATAATCTCTTTTCATCTCTTCCCTAGCCAGTCCAACTCTGTTTTGAATCTCTGCCTCCCACTTTGTGGTTTTCTTTATGACTGCCCTCGGTCTATCTGCGAGAGCGTCTTGATTATAAAACCACTCAAGATAAGAAGAATTCAGCTCACCCCGTTCTCGATCTGCCACCATGGTTTCACGCTCGAGTATCTTAGTTCCATTCCAAACACGTTGAGTGTAAGCTTCACGAATGGGATCCTCTGATGTTGCTTCCATGATAAAGTTTTCCATAACCTCTACCGGGGGTACTATCTGCTTGTGATCCAACTGACGTAGAACTCTCATGGGAGCATATGGGTGATAACCCCGAAGCCCCATCAAGATCAGAAACAGATGGCAAGATGACTTATAGATGACATATTTTGCGGTGAACCAAGGATAGTTCCATGTACTCTGAGCATCTGTTAAAGAGTGGAGATATTCCTTCCAATCTTGGATACTTTCTGGAAAACTGCGAATCTCCAACTCACTTTTCAATCTAGCATTATACTGGCGAACATGATTACCCCAACAAGTACGGTGGTCTACCTGATAAGCACGATGGAAAAGATGATCTATAAACCACATCCGGAGCATGAGGTTGCAACCTTCAAAGAAACCTCTTCCTTCCCAGCACCTGGTCGAGGCACGAAAGATATCTGCTAACACCATAGGAACAATGGAAGAATGTTTTCTTTTCATCATGGCTGTGACTATCCCAGATAACTGAATGTTGATCTTTCGATCCTCTTTCGGGAAGACCATGCACCCCAAGAAAGCTACAATGAATTCTTTCCGTCCGTGTTCTGGACATGTGTGTTGGTTCTGTTTATTAACAAGTTTCGTCCCATATCTTAAGAACCCCCCTTCATGTCCGTACCTATAATACAAGAAATCTAGGCGGACCTGCCCTTGTGCTACATGTGCTATCTCGGTGTGGCTGATCCACATCTGCTCAAGGAACTTGGTAGCAGTGACATCCCTGGGAGCCAAAAGTTTCTTTGTTCGACTCTTTTTCCCCAGATCTGTATATTCAGCGAATTCCTCCAAGGTAGGAGTCATTTCAAACCCATTAAGACGAAACACATTGTTCTTAGGGTTAAGCTTCGATGATTTATCGTTTAGGCTCAATCTCCATGATGTTTACCAAGTTTTTCAAATAATCCTTGATCTTTCCTTGCTCAAACCCATCCATGTTGTTCCACCATTGCTTCAATAACCTAGGCATTTTGTCGACAATCTTAAACGGCGAGTGCTCTTCATCTCTCGGCCTCTTGTCAGGTCTCCCATTAAATGGATCCATATCGTACCTAGATAACTAAAAATGTGAGGCCAAGTCCTAATCTAAACTCAAGAAATGACTGAACAGACAAACTTCTTATGGGAGGAAGGCTAGAAAAATTGGTCGTACAAGGACAAAATAATAAAAGGTGACGAGGGAAACAAGATGATTATTTTTATGAAAACAGCTCTTCATTACCTCCAATAAAAGTATTAAAGTTGCCTTGGTAAAAATATCCGGACACATGGATAAGCGGGTAAAAACAAATAAAAATTTGTTTTTTACAAAAAAACACCCATTTGATACTTCACAAGAAAAAGCTATAAGTTGACTTGGCAAAAATGGCCAAAAACAAAGGACGACACAGCGAAAAAAAATGATTATTTTTACGAAAATAGCCCTTAGACACTTCCGAGGAAGGTTTAAAGGTTGTCCCAGCAAAAGAGTCAAAAATAATGACAAAATGGTAAAAGGTAAAAATGAGCAAGGTAACCATTTGTACGGACGTAACCATTTTGAAGAAGGTTTTAAGGCTATTTTGGCAAAAATGGTTCGACATAAGGGCAAAATGGTAAAATATTAGCTATATATACGAAAACAGCCTTTGGCAGTTTAAAAGCAGGTTTTGAGGTTGTATTGAAAAACATGATCGGGCGCAAAGGCAACTCGAGTTGGGAAGGGGTAGCGTACCGAGAGAAATACTTCTCCGGCTTAACTATTGGACCCTCCCCGTTCTTAAATACGGGTGACTAATAATCCTTCACCGGGCCCACCGGCTTTAACTCAAAAAAGAATGGGACGTGTATCCGCGATTCCCGAGGTTGTATTCAGAAGACTCAGAGAGGGTGCGCAAGAGCACAATTTATAATACAGTTCAACAATATCAAAGAGGTAAAGAGCAGGCAAGTAGCAAATTAGGCCCAAATAAATCATAGTATAAATAAATTAATAAAGCCAAATAAAGTCAATGTACAAGCTCAAATTCTTGAATGTTCCTCAGCGGAGTCGCTAGAGCTGTCACACCGCTTTTCTAACCCCCAAAAAGATGTATATGTGTATTATGGATTGTTGTGGGTTAAAGAGTTTTTTCAATTAAAGTGACAAACTTGAGTAGGTATTATTATTTACAGAATCGCCACTTGGAATTGATTTTCCGGTGTTCCATGTCACCTTTTATTTGAATCCCTATTCAAAGGAAGATTTGACTCTTTTATTATTGGTCTTCGAAAACAAAGTTCGGGTAGGGAATTCTGTTGATCGGGGAGAAGGTGTAAGGCATTTTCCGAGTCCCGTGGTTCTAGCACGGTCGCTTTATTGACTTAAACTTGGCTTGAATTAGTTTTGGACAAACTATGGTTCATATGTTTTCCATGTTTCTTTTCTATATCCGCTTTTATTTCTTGATTATTAGAAAAATTAAATAATATTTGAGTACTAAGATGTCATAATCACACTTCGCAAGTGAATGCGTGATCGAGACGAAGTTTATTGATTTAGTCATAACAGCGTTACGCAAGCGAATACGCAGTCATGACAAAGAATTATTACTATATTATCACTTTTGAAAAAATTACTACACTCGAAGAAATTAATTTTTGAAATTTATTAAAAGTTACTATCATGCTACGCAAGCGATTCCGCGAAGTTAAAACGTGCCTACTATTTTCCTAGCGTTTAAATTAATAATAAATTAAAAAAGTGCTTAAACTTTCTCTCTCTTTTTTAATTACTTATTCGACCAAAGAAAGGAACAGATATGACATTATTAAAATTATTTTTTAACTAATACAAGACATTAAACCCGGGTAAGCTTATGCTAAACTTTCAAGGTTTTGGGCCACTTATTTTACCTAAAAAAAGATAAATAATTGATTTTTAGGAAAATCCCACTTAGTTTTTGGGCATAATGATTTTAGCTTATTTGCTAATGTTGCTTAAAATTCTCAATGACCAACACAACACAAAAGACAAGTATTCTTCGAAGCCCAAATTGCTCATCACGTTGATGTCCAAACTAAAATCGTTTTTCATAAAAGAAACTCACATGCTAATTATTATCTTTGCTCTTCATCTCCTTAATCAACTTATTTCTTAAGGACTAACATAACATTTCCACTCATTTACACCAACATGGCACTAATAAGACTACAAACTCATTGTAACGTAAACACCTTAAGCATTTGAATCCACTTTCATAATTACAATTGCAACTAAATATAAAAACTAAAAAAACGGTAATAATTTAATGCTAAAGAGAAGAACCCTATTATAACATGATATTGACTATGATTTAAAGCATCAAAATATTTGAAGCTAGAAGTCTTTCCTAGATAATTATACATGAACCTTAAAAGTAACTCACATAAAAGATCCCAAACTAAACAAACATGGTTAAAAATGAGGTCTTTATCTTTTCATTAACCTAAGTAAACTTAACAAAATGCTATTTGAGCTACATACGTAAAGAAGAATGGAAGATCGACCAAACATTACAAATGTACATGCTGAAACATGACTATGTGAATAACATGCTGAACATTCATACATCAAGCATATCCATAGAGCTGAAAAAGAGCCATATCCTCATCCATTGAATATAAAAGTATGCATTGCAAAGTTTAAGAAAATACCTGGTTTGCATAAATTAAATACAACAGTGAAGAAATAGAGCTCAGCGGAAAAAACATAGCATCAAACACAACAGTTTCGTGTTTAAATAGCCCAAGAACCTTGGAGAAGAAGCCCAGAACCAACTCTAAAGAAGACTTGTACTTTTCTAAAAACGTTTGCACTCTAAAATTTACTCACAAAGCTCACCATCTCAGCTTGCTAAAGGGTGCTTTAGTTGCTGATTTTTTTCACTCTCAAAGTTATATTTTTTTAGGGTGTAAAACCTATCCAGCAGTTGGGTCATATATTGTGTATGTTTTAGTGTGAAAGAATGTAACGACCCGACCGGTCGTTTTGAGCTCTAGCACGTTGTTCAGCGGTTTGAAGTCATGAGCAGCTCCATTTCAGGTATTATGACTTGTAGGTGTGGTCGGAATTGAATTCCGGAAAGTTTAGAGTTGATTTGGAACGAAAATTCTCATTTCAGAAGCCTTAAGTTGGAAGAATCAACTAAGATTGGATTTTTGAGTAAACGACCTCCAAATTAAGATTTGAAGGTTCCAGCAGGTTCGTATAATGATTTCGGACTTGGGCGTATGTTCGGATCGGATTTTGGATAACCCGGGAGCATTTCGGCGTATATTGTGGAAGTCAGCATTTTTGAACGAATTTCCTAAGTTTGGCTTGAGATAGAAATTTGAAGTTTTTGAGAAATCCGACCGGAAGTGAAAATTTGGATATCGAGGTCGGAATGCGATTTCGGAAGTTGGAGCAGGTCCGTAATGTCGAATATGACTTGTGTGCAAATTTTTGGGCCAATCGGACGTGATTTGATAGGTTTCGGCATCAGATGTAGAAGTTGGAAATTTCTAAGTTCATAAAGTTAGGATTTGGGTGAGATTCGTGGTTTCGATATTGTTTGATGTGATTTAAGGCCTCGAGCAAGTTCGCATTATGTTTTGGAACAAGTTGGTATAATTGGACAGGGTCCCGGGGGCCTCGGGTGGATTCCGGGTGGTTAATGAATTAAGTTGAGAGTTTGAAGAAGGCTGGAATTTGCTGTCATCTGATGTGACTGCACCTGCGAGGATTTGGCCGCATGTGCGGCTATGGCACCACAGATGCGAAGGATTGATGGTCCGGCGGGGAGCGCAGGTGCGATGGTATTTCCGAAACCTGTGAGGTCGCAGATGCGGGTTATGGGGCGCACATGCGAAGTTGGATCGATATGAGGAAAGCCACAGGTGCGGAGGTTTGGTCGCACCTGCGGAATCGCAGGTGCGAGTGTTGAACCGCAGGTGCGAAAAATGGCCTGGGCAAAATGTTTTAAAACCGAGAATTGTTGGCCATTTCTTCATTTTTCTCTTGGTTTGGACGATCTTGGGAGGCTTCAAAGAGAGAATTTCTTCATGCAATGTCAAGGTAAGTAACTCCTTCACGTTTGTAAGTTAAATACAAGGTTATTGCATGGAATTATACATGAAAATTTTGGAATAATTTGGAATTATTCAAAAAAACCTAGGAATGGTAATTTGGATTTTTAGCCACGAATTTGAGCATGGAATGTAGAGTAAATTGTATATTTGAACTAGTAAGGCTATGGGTAGAATATATCTTCGAGAAATTTCGGATTTCGGGCACGTGGGCCTGAGGACATTTTGGTCATTTCACTAAGCGGGGTTGGGAAATTATATAATTTGGAATTGTTGCAAATATTAGAGTATATTTTCATTGGTTTGCCGTTGTTTGGATAGTTTTGGGGTGTTGTGCGTCCGTTGGAGTCGTCGGAAGGGCTTGGAAGCCGGTTATGAAATTTCGGAGCGAGGTAAGTCTCCTTTCTAACTTTGTGAGAGGGAATTGTTCCCCTAGATGAATTAATTAAGTATGTGCTACTATCTGCGGGGGCTACATATGTACGAGGTGATGGGAGTCCGTACGTAGCTACTATTATGCCATGTCGGGGTAGTCTAGGACCCACTATCATGCCTTACGTGATGTACCTGTAATCCTGCCTGTAATACTAAACTGCTAATATAATCAAAATCGTAAGTGAATATCTAAAGAAGACTAGAGTTCATTTTCTTAATCATCTAGAAAGAGAATTAATTCCTCTGTGGATAATTGTATACCTGGTAGGGTTATATTATGGAATATCATTAAACTTAGCAAATGAGTTTCAAAACAATGATTTAAAATCCATATTACATGTTCCTTTAAGAAGAATTTACCACTTTCCTGAGAAAAACTACTTTCTTGATAAAAATACGGATTTATTATGTGGATATGTGTACATATGAGCACCTGAGTCGCAGGTATGATTCACGAGCAGACTAGCTTTATTATTTGTATGTATAACCACGTCGCATGATCGATTTGCGAGCGGGGAAGATATATGCATCTATGGTTCGAGTCGTTCGACCCTCCGCAATGCACAATTTACTATTGTTGGTCCGTGTTGTTCGACCCTCGACATTGCTTGCGCATGATATTTACTGCGTAGTTGCTATGATTTTTGCCTGATTACTGGCCTGGGATTTTAAGTTGTCACTTGAAATGACAGAGATTTAAAGTTATTAAAATATTTTGGAAGAAGTTGTTCCTTCCCGTTGATTAATTGTTATTTGATTATATCACCCATGTTGATTAATTTCTATTAATATGACGAAGATATAAAGTATTAAATGTGAACGGAGTTGATAATATTTATTCCTTATTTTAATAAATTGCCTATGATAATCATCCTTAGTGTCACACTTGAATATTCTAAATCGACCTTTAGCAAGTGTCTAATTTGACCTCTCGTCACTACCTCTCTGAGGTTAGGCGGGCGACTTACTGAGTACACGTTATTTTTTTACTCATGCTACACTTGCTGTGCATTTTATTGCACAAGTATTTTCATAGCAATGTGAAGGATTCGGAGACTTAGGCGAGCTGCATCATCCGGAGGCGATCCGCAGCTGACAGAGTCTCCCTTGTATTGTATTTATTTTCATTTTAAATTTTCTTGTCCAATTTGTATTTCGAACAGGCTTTGTGATGATTGTATAAATTCTTAGAAATTGCTCATGTACTTGTGACACCAGGTTCTGGGATGTGTTGGGATATATTTGCTAAAGTGCAATATTCAAACCATTGTTTTACTTAACAGATTTTATTTAGTTAATATGTAATAAAGTGAAAGGAAATATTTTGATAAATGTTAAAATCGAAAATTATTTTAGTTAATTAATGATTGGCTTACCTGATAATGATGTCTGGCGCCATCACGACCTTATGGATTTTGGGTCGTGACAACATGGTATCAGAGCTCTAGGTTCCCTTAGGTCTCACGAGTCATGAGCAAGTCTAGTAGAGTCTTGCGGATCGGTACGGAGACGTCTGTACTTATCTTCGAGAGGCTACAGGGCTGTTAGGAGTACTTCCCTTCTTGATTCCTCACTGTGCGATTTGATTCCTTTGAGGCTTATGCCTATGTTTATTCCTACTCAATCTTACGCGTCGCGAAGCACTTGCTATGAATCAGGAAATTTGAGGAATTGAAACGGTGCTACAGATGTAATTCGAGATGTTTCCATGTGTAATTGGTTGGGGCTGTTGTTATGGACCTGCAAAAGAATAATATGTTGTTTCAGCTCAGTAGCTGTGTTTTTTAGAGCGTTAAGGCTATGCTCAGGTAGTGATGATGCTTGTGATTGGTTATCGTGTGATGTCGATATGATGATAGAATGATTGCCCGCATGTTGGGGGTGATGAATAGTTTGAAGGGAGGTCTTCTCAGAGTGTGGTTTCGAGATTTCGGTATTCTAATGCCGGCAGAGGAAAGGCATTTGGATTATTAATGGTCCGGTTGAGGTTGATAAAGTAGTAAGACTTGGTGTCTTCAAGTGAGGTGGGATATGCACCTGTGACATGAAGTCGTCGTCATTGATCGAATGGAATGTGTTACGTTTGTCGGTGCTATGGTTTCTTCGGTTGCATGGGGTCAGAGTATTGAGAAGAAGTATTGAAGAATGCGGTTGGCATAGACCGTGAGGTGCGGTGGTTCAGTACCGGATAAGTGTTGATAATGAAAGTAGCTAGAGAAATATGATCTTCGGAGAGCTTGAAGTCGTGATGATCTGCTGGTTTGAGAGCTACAGAGAATGATTCTGAAGTGAGGCTAGGCGATGGTTCCATTTCTAGGAGGCCAGGTGTAAGAAGCGGAAGTCGAGCAGTCGCAAAGTGGGGGAATGGCATCATAGTTTGGAATTTGAAGATATTGTCGCTCATTTAATGGATGTCCATGAGGAGCGGACGGACTAGTAAAGTTGGTAAATGAAGCAGGGCGTAGGATGGGGTATTGAAGTCGCAGAGAGCGTGCATTTCAACGTCGTTAAAAGGTGTCCGCGGGTGATTTCCAAATGTGGGTTATCTCCTGTGAATAGGTTAGCGGTGGCATGGTTGGCAGGTCTTTGTGAGGGGTTCTAGTGGCTATTAGGCAGGAGACAGAATGTGCGAATGATGCTAGAGAATTTGAGTATTTAGGGAGTGCTAGCAAGAGAATTTGGAAGAATTGGACGGATTGGTTGAGCAAGATCGTGTTATCAAAGGAGAAAGGATCTCGGCAGGGTCTAGAGTGGTGCAAGGAGTAGCTTCGGGCTAAGTGGGGGAGTCTCACCATCTGCAGTTGGGTCGCAGGATTGTGTTATCATAGGGTTGTGGATTGTCGGCGTGTTGGCAAGTTATTACAGCTAAGGGAAAGGAGTAAAATGGTGATTTTGCGTGGGATTTGATGAATGTGTGCAAAAGTTGGCCTTGTCGGACCAGGGTTAGGCTTTGGAAGATTCAGAATTTTGCTTAAGGCATAGGTGAGCTGTCAAGATAGTGACTCGATCACGTGCTTCATTGAAAAGGGTGTCCATGTGCTAGAAGAGCATTGGCGTTGTTGTATTCGGGGCCAGTCAGAGTGGGTGACTCTCAATAGCAGTCCTAGTGAATTCAAAGTTAAGAATGCGACGTTTAAGGGCTTCAGGCAGCAGTATGATCGAGAATCGAGCTTTTGCAAAGTAATTTCTGAGAAAAAGGAAGAGGGTTGGAATGTTCTATGATATGTTTCAGCATGCAGGATAGTATTGGAGTAGTGAGAGAAATAAACTCTGGATTATAGAAAGATTATCAGGAGGGTATGAGACGGGTTGCGTGATTTAGGCAGCATAGTCTCGTGAATCAAGGTCACTTAGGATGAGTGAGGGTTGAGTTTGCTATGAGTTGAAGGAATTTGTTATTATTCCTAAAGCAATTGAAGATGATTAAAAGAAGATAGATTGATTGGCCATGGTTGAAATGTCACATTTACGGCGGTGATCAGTTCCTTCGGTGTGATTAAGTTATGCATGTGGTTTGTGCCGGTGTGTGTGGGGCTTGTCGGCCGTCGTAATGTATTTCATGTGGGATAATTTGAGTGTTATGGCCTGTGAGGTGTAGGCGTATCCCGGAAGGGTTATGGTGGTATAGACTACTACTTAAGGATTTGCATGTTGGGTGATTGTGGGAATTCACTTGTGTGTTGAGATGGTTCTCTTGAATTGAATTAAGTAAAAGGTTTCTATATGATGAAGTGTTCACCCTATTAGTGGTTCAGAAGTTATGATGGAATTCTTGCGCTACCTCATATTGGTATGTTAGGTGCGGTAAGCAGTACGTAATTGGGAGTAAGAATCGAGATAGCGGTTCGGTGTTAATAAGGATGTCATGAGCTCGGAAGAACAAGAAAAAGTGATTCAAAATTTCAGAGTAAGCTGGTGTTATCTTCAGTGTCACCTAAGATTTGATATTCGGTGGAAGAGGCTTTGTACCCTGGTTATGGGTTCTTGATTTGTCTTACAACATAGTATGGCCAGTGGTGGATGTGCAGACTTGCTACCTTGTGTGGAAGGTCGTGGAAGCGTGACCGCGAAAAGATTGTATAAAGTGTGACATGTAGTCACTTGATGGATTGAAGATTTGGACTGAGTTTAAAGAAGTACAATATTGCTTAATTGAGAATTTATGCCTGAAAGGCGTCAGTTCATTTGGTTGTGAATTGTGGGGTGTTTGTCCCGGCTATGATGGTTGTTCTCGCGTATTATGAGAGAAAGTGGGTTAATATGGACCCGGGTAAAAGCTATTAGCTTAGTTTGGTACGAGCAAGGTAGACTCGATGTTTGTGGATGGATTTAAATATGATTATGGGATCCGTATGAGCCAGGCATGTTCATTTCAGTAGAGTTTCATGGAAAGGTATTAGAACAACGGATGTTGTTCCGTCTTCATCAAATTTATGTGTTATTATGATTGTGCCGTGTGAGTTGTGAAATGGCTTGATAATTTCCTAGGTGTTGAGGTCCCGCATAGTGGGGGATGTTATGTGAGCAGGATAGCTCTTGAGATCCAGAGTGTGTGTATATATATATATATAT
>MDKJ01168506.1:0-16605 GCA_005239525.1 Nicotiana knightiana | reverse complement strand
CACTCTCCAATTTGGCTCGAACTGGTTGCAAAATTTCTTCACGAATTTTGCTCTCAATTCTTGATAAATTTATATTTTTGTGCGTCTATATACAATAAGAACAATCTGCAATTTATAGGAGTTAGTAGATAAGGAATTAACTAGAATCCTAATGCAACTCTTCCTTGGTAGAAGAGTTCTAGTCAAACTCAACTCCTAAATCCTTCCTTATCTTAGATTCTGTTCTTATTGAATAAGGATTCCTTCTCCAATTTTATTTTTGCAATCTTTTCGATCAGAAGATATCTTAATTTTACCAGAATACATTTATCTCCTACATGTGCATCTCATGTGCCTTTGACTCTGCTCGTCTAGGTCACCTGTGATGGATCTGGTTTATCTCGGAGTTCCTTTGTCAATCTTCAAAACTATTTCCTTTCTTGGGCCAACAAAGTGGGTGAGTTGTGAATAATGCGTGGTACTTGTGAGTCAAATCTTGAGGTGAAGGTGTTACACCCTTGTGCTTAGTCTATTTTAAATATTCTTGGTGTGATGAGTTAGGAGAATTGTTTAAAATTGTCGTGTCTATATAAAGTGTAGTTTGATTACTCGAGGATGAGTAATAGTTTAACTGTGATGTGTTGATGATAGGATATAATTGCGTATTTTAGTCGCTTATTACACTCTAATTTACTGCACTTTAATTGAGTTTGAGCTTTAATCGATGGTGTTTTGCACTAATTGTATGTTTTATGCCTTGTAGGAGTGATTTCGAGCTATGTAGATGTTATGGAATGAATTCAAGTAATTTGTACCTTTGAAGTTTGAGTAAAATCCCAAGGAGTTAAGTCGGGATCGTGTTCGGGGGTCAAATTTAATAGTTAAAAACAAACAAAGACTCGAGTAGGCATATTACGCACTATTTAGTAAAATGGACATAACTCTTTGTCCTTAACTCCATTTGGTCTATATAATATATGGTTGGAAAGTTAACTCAAAGTTCTAAAACTTTTATGTTTTATATTTTTCCAAATTACAAACAGACCTGGATGAAAAAATCGGTAAAAACCGAAACCGCGCACCTGGAAACGGACTGAGGCAGTGCACTAGGAAAATACCGCGCCCGGACTGCGGTTGGGACCGCGACCGCGGTCGGGCTGCCAAAAAGCTGTCCTTTTTCACGTAGGAGAAGGTATAATGGTTTGGGCCCGACCTTACTTGGTATATAAATATGGAAAAACGGTATTTTGAGGACTTTGGACAGACTTTTGACACCGATTCGACCTAAGGAGGCAGATGCACAATAGGAGCAAGGTGGAGAATTTTTCTACGAGTTTTTTTTCCTTCCTCTTCCTATTTTTCATTGTTTGTTATGAATTTTAGTATTGTAGTTTTACGTACTATTATGAATAACGAATTTGTTATCTAGGGTTTTGACGTAACTTTTTGTAGGATAAATTCTTGTTATGTTTTTATATAATTGAGACAAAGTTTTATATCTATTTGTTCAACTACATGCTTGTTGTGGTTAATTGAAGGGCCCTCAATTAGTTGTGCCTATTTAGTATGTATTACTCGGGAGAGAGTGCATACTTAGGTCGTTGTTGAACAACATCACTCCCGACGTATATGAGGGATCAATAACGAAGGGTTTAAATGTGGGATTAGGGATAACAAAACCTTGGGTGCGATCTAAGTGAGCCGTACTTAATGCCATCTAGCGTAATTTGGGAGAATATGTCTATTAAATTGTGGTAGTTAGTCGGAAGAGAACTACAACACGCAGAGCGCTCATGATCGGTAGAGAATACTTAGGCGAAATTATAGAAGACATAGCGGGAAGGATTCCGACAATTAGGAAAATCATAACTCGGGACCTCCTTAATCTTTTCTCCAACCCGTCGTATCTTTAGTGTTAATTTACTATTTTAATTTTTTAATTAGTTAGTTAAACACAAGAATCTTAATATCTATAAGTTAGGAATTGTTCAAGCTTGTATTCTCGTTGATAGTGAACAACTGTAGTAAGCCTTAGTTTATGTGGGATTCGACTCCGGACTTGTAAATCAGAATATATTTGCAATGTCCACTTAGTCCTTTTTATAAAACATAGTTGGGCGTGATCACTGACCAAAATGGTTTACCGTATGATGTTCCCAAAGGTGGCTTATTTGTGTAATCCATGAGATGCATGGATTAATTAAAGATAAAATAGATCGAAAGAGAAACTTTTTGTAATGAGGTTAACTTCTGTAATGAAAAGTACTAATCATTGTTACCAAAGCTAATTCAAACATTAGCTAATATAAGGTCTCTACAAAGATTTCTGCTGTTCAGTACTAATATAACCATCATAAAAGTATTGTTAAGGGTTATTACTTGTTAAATCTGCTATCGAATAAAAAGAACTAAAGTTTTGACAATCCAAATTGTGTTGCCTAAACAAAAAATAATAGTTTGACAGATCATAGTAGTTGAATTTTATGAGACCATGAAATGTTTTTTGAGATCCCAACTCGAGAGTTAGATTCATCGTCACACTATATACATATTGTGCGAAATGCGAGAGTTCATCTCATGCCTCCTATTTAATTTTTCAATTCTGTATATATTCTCATGCTTGGCTGAATTATTCATGCTCGTATACATATTCCCATGCTTCCTCCTTTAGGCAAAAAAAAAATGAAACTAACACAATTGATTCTACTGGCAAGACTTGGCAGAGATGAAAGGAATTGGTTAGCATTAAAGTTGACAATCAAATTATGGCAGTCAAACCTCATAAATATATATATCTCATCAGTTTCTTTCGAAATGCTTCCTAGGAACTCAATGAAATAATTGTGCTCTTTTGGCTCGCATTTGAATTTGATGGTAACCTGTTACATTAAATGGTTAATCATAATGCATAATGCAAAGCTTCTTTCTGGTTTTGTGATTAGGTTTGAGTCCATAATTACAATATGTTACATTTAGCGTGTAGCGATCTTGTGTGGGCGTTGGATATCAATGATTTTGTTTGAGAGGATTATATTCTCTTATGTGAATCATTGACATGCCTATTTCATATCTATAACAGAGACGGAAGACAGTGCAGCTGATTGACAAGCTGGTAGAGGCCACCTTAGTGCCTACAACAGTAGCAACATGTTTGATGGTTGGTCCAATATAACGAAAAAGTTGGGTGTATAGTGAAAACAGTGAATCATGTTGCTAAATACTCTTAAAATCACGTTCTTGTATGTAGACAAAAAGTATGTCCTGATAATATATAATTATGACGGTTCAAAAGCATTGTAGCAAAACTTGTTAAGTGAGCATACTAAGGACAATTCTCATAAAAGATACAAATATGAGGTTGTTGAATGCTGAAGAGGGGCTTTTTCCCTCGTGTTTGCTTAAGATACATTCAATAAAGGTGTCAAAATTGAGTGAGCGACATCATTTAATGTGGGTCTAACTTGGTTTGAAACGTCAAGTTTAAAGTAATATGGATTAAAAATTAAAGAACAGCCAACTTGGTTGATTCATAACCTTGTAGTTTGACCAAAAGTAGTTGAGGGTGGAATAGGTTCTTTAATAAGCATTTAGTATTTGAAAGTCATCGTTCCGACTAATTCAAATTCGAGTCGGGCACAAAGAGCGGGCGTACAATACTCCCTACAAAGAAGCTGCTCTCTATTATTAGAACACGAACCTAGAAACTGTGATTAATGGTAAAGGAATTCCAACTGCGAACACTTTAGTGGTAGAATAAGTCATAACATAAGTAGTATTTTACTCGATTTTGATCGACCCGACCCGAGGTATTTGAGAACCCAAGTAATTTAGAATTTTGAACGAAGAACTTTTACATTCCTTTGGTGTTCATGCTATTGCTTTACGTGTCCTAAGAAATACCCCGTACGATGAACAATATACTATTCTTTTATCAACTTATATGTGCTCTTTGTATTACGTTGTTTTCTTTTCGATCTTTTTAGTTTTTTTGCATACACCATAAATAAGTAAAAATTACACGGGGCGCCTTATTTGATCGCCTCCATTTAACCTATATTTATATTTTTAAAATTATTTAACCTATACCTTAATTTTTATAACTTCAGGCGCCTCCTTCTTCCTGCTACCTGTGTTCCTTTCTTCCTCCTTTATTCTTCCAGTGTTTAATCGTATGTTTAAGAAGTTCGGATTAATATGAAACTTGACAATAAAACTTCAGCTTATTTAGTGCTGAACTTTTTACAAATGAACTAAAAGTTTTCTGAAAAAGCTTTATGACAAAACTAATGAATCCAGGACAAAACTTCAACTTATTTAGTGCTGAACTTTTTACAAATGAACTAAATAATTTCGTCATCTTCTACTGAAATCTTTTGAAAAAGTTTTATGACAAAATTAATGAAATTTTTACAAATGAACTAAATAACTTCAGCATCTTCTTCTGAAGTTTTTTGAAAAAGCTTTATGACAAAACCAATGAATCCAAGACAAAACTTCAGCTTATTTAGTGCTGAAGTTTTTACAAATGAACTAAATAACTTCAACATCTTCTGCTGAAGTTTTTGAAAAAGCTTTACGACAAAATTATTGAATCCAGGACAAAACTTCAGCTAAAATATACTTGTAACGACCGGGCCGATTGTTCCGTGAGATTAGCCCTGTTTCCCTCGTTTCTGCTTTATCATATGTTTCTTAGCCTATTTATGTTGTGTTGGGTCGGTTGGTTCGGGTTCGGAGTGGTCGTGGTGAGAACTGAGACACTTACTCTCTTAAATTAGCTTAATAGTTGAGAAAGTCAACTAGGAGTTGACTTATTGGTAAAAGACCTCGTAATGTGGATTTTATGGCTCGGATAGCTTCGTTAGGTGATTTGGGACTTGAGAGTGTGTTCGGAATGAAGTTTTGATGTCCGGTGTAGAATTAGGCTTGAATTGGCGAAAGTTAAATTTTGGCGATTTTTGGTTGGCAGCGGAAAATAGGCTATCAGGGTTGGAATGAAATTTCAACAGATGGAGCAGGTTCGTAATGTCATTTTAGATATGTGTGCAAAATTTCATGTCAATCCGATGTGTTTTGGTTGGTTTTGGCATCATTGGCGAAATTTAGAAGTTTCAAAGTTCATAGGCTTGAATTTGATGTAATTTTGGTGTTTTGGGGTGTTTTTGGTATTTCGAAGGCTCGAATAAGTTTGAATGATGTTATGGGATATGTTGGTAGGTTTGGTTGAGGTCACGAGGGCCTCGGGTGTGTTTCGGGTGGTTAACGGACCAACTCTTGGCTTAAAAACTTGCAAATTTTTGCTGGTGTAAGTCTCTGGTTTCCTTTTACGTGATCGCGGGAGGATCTTTGCGATCGCGTAGGCCTAGCTAGGGGTGGCAGGATTTTTGTTATATGCGATCGCGTGGTGGAGGTCGCGATCGCGATCGCGATAGCGTAGAGTTGAAGGGGCGCGTGAGTGGCTGAGCCGTTGTTCTTCGCGATTACGTGGAGTGGTTCGCGATCGCGTGGGTTTATGTCTTGCTGAATTGTGATCGCGTGTCAATGTCTGCGATCGCATAGTGTAATTTGATGTGGCAGCAGATTCGTTCTTCGCGATCGCGTGGGAGCTTCCGCGATCGCAGTGAAGAAGAGGCCTAAGCAGAACAATTTTAAGTTCCAAATTCAGGGGTTCTTGGCCATAACTTATTTTTCATTAGAGAGCTCGGGTGAAGGAGATTTTGGACGAGTTTTTCAGTGGGGTTCTCGTGGTAAGTATTTTTCAATCATTTTTTGTTCAATTTCATGAATTTGTCTTGATTTTCACCATGCAATTTGAGGAATTAAAGTAGAAAAGTTGGGAAAAATGGGAGAAGAATTTGGAAAATTCTTTTAATGATTTGAGTGTGCAATTGTGGTCTGGTTGTGGAATTCTTGGTATGTATAGAATCGTGGGAGGAAGAGGATTCTAGTGATGTAAATTTTATAGAATTCCGAGACATGGGCCCGGGGCTCGGGTTTGGCCAAATTTCGAGAATTGTGTCTAAATTGATAGTTTTCGATTGGGTTTTGTTCCTTTAGCAATATTGATGATGTTAATCTGGTTTTGGTTAGATTCGGAGCATTTGGGAGCCAATTCGAGGGGCAAGCGCATCGCGGAGTAGCTTTTGGGCTGTTTTGAGGTAAGTAACGATTGTAACTCTAAACCTGAGGGTATGACACCCTGGTATTTGGTATTGTTTTTGTAAATGAGGTGACACACATGCTAGGTGACGAGAGTGGGGGCGTGCACTGATAGGGATTGTGATCTGGTCCGTCCCGTAGCAACTATTAAGCCGCGTATTCGATTTGAAACCTTATGATATCCTGTATTTTAGAAATTTATACTTGTTTATGGGTTGTGAGCCATGTTTGGGGCCTTGTGGCGACCTGTTTAGACCCTCATGGGTATTTCCCATGTTTGGGGCCTTGTGCCGGCCTGTTTAGACCCTCGGGGATATTTTCCATGATTGGGCCCTTGTGCCGACCTCTTTAGACCCTCAGAGGTACTTTGACACTGTTCTACCTCTATCCTGATAGAACATTTGTGAACTCAGTCATGTTTACCACTTGTTGTTATTTTTCACTGTTATCACACTGCCTTGAAACTCTGAGAAGTATTTTGGTTTGAGTCCCGTGAGTTGAGATGAATTGCCCGAGTGGCTTGTGAGGATGACTGAGTCAGGCCGAGAGCCGAGTATGTGAGGGTAGTTAAGGATCGGGCGGCGCGCCGCAGCAATATAGATGTTCAGGCCGAGAGCTGAGTATATGAGGATAGTTATGGTTCGGGATGCACACCGCAACAATATATATGTTATATATTACATATGTATCGGGCTACACGCCGCAACAATATAAAGATTATGTACATGTCGGGCTGCACGCCACAATAATATTATATTGTATATGTATCGGGCTGCACGCCCCATCAGATATAGCGCTTGGGCTGAAGGATCCCCTCCAGGAGTCTGTACACCCCCAGTGAGAGCAGTCGACTATTATATGGATCGGGCTGCACGCCACATCGTATGTTATAAGGATCGGGTTGCATGCCGCAACAATATATATATATATATATATATATATATATATATATATAGTGGAGCGGGCTGCCCGCCGCAACAGTTGTGTGTATTCATGGTACTTGCTGAGTACGAGTGTTTCAGTGAGAGCATGAGATACTGATAGTGGAGTCACGAGTGATTGAGAGGCTTTCCCGAGAGGCTTTATTGTGAGTGATATTGTGCCCGAGGCGCTTATATTTTATGAAAATATTGTTTTCACTCTTCTTTACACTGAGCCTCTTATATTAAATGTTGGATAAATGTGTTTATACGATATTTTTAAATGGAAACCGGAGTTTTATGAAATACTCGAAATTGTAGATTCCTGATTTTATTTATTCATTCCCACTGTTATTCATTATATGGATTTACATGATTTAAATGCTCGTCACTACACTCAAGTTTTTTGTTTACTTTGATTACTTACTGAGTTGGTGTACTCACGTTACTCCCTGCACATCTGTGTGTAGATCCAGGTACCAGACCATCTCACTAGTTGATTTTCGGACGAGCTTGGAGTTGTTCGAGGATCGAGGTAGCTGCTTAGCGTCCCCAACTCACCTTCCTTTTTTCCCTCAGATCAGAGTTATTTTTTGGTCTTTTGTACCTCAGAATTTTGTTGTAGCAAGTCACTATATTGTATATTGTATTTACAGTCTTAGATGCTCATGACAGTTGACTCCAGGTTTTGGGGAAGTGTAAAAAATTTTCATCTTATTTTGCTATTTTAAAATCTGCCAATTTTGGGAAATTATGAAATATATTGATAATATGAAATGGTTGGCTAGCCTAGTTCCATGATAGGCTCCATCACGGCCGGCTTAGTATTTGGGGTCGTGACAAGTTGGTATGAGAGCCTAGGTTTCATAGGACTCAACGGTCATGAGCAGGTTTAGTAGAGTCTTGCAGATAGGTACAGAGACGTTTGTACTTATCTTCGAGAGGTTGCAGAACCCTTAGGAACAATCTCATTTTTCTTGAATTCTGTCGTGCCATTTGGTTTATTCTGGAAATCTAAACTTCTATTGTTTCATTCTCTCACAGAAGGTGAGGACTCGTGCTACCGATCAGGGAGATCAGCCACCAGCTAGACCAGCGAGGGGTCGAGGCCGCGGTCGAGGCTGTGGTAGAGGTAGGGTGCCAGCCTGTACGGCAGCCAGGGCAGTATCAGTTGACCCCCCTATTATTCAGGATCAGATTCCCGTCGTAGATGCTCCAGCGGGACAGGCTCAAGCACCGGCAATGCCTATTGTTATTCCAGGTCTTCAGGAGACCTTGGCTCAGATCTTGACTGTGTGTACCACCCTTGCTCAGGCAGTTGCCGCTACTTCTCAAGTCGGGGGAGGCAGTCAGACTCCAGTTACCCGGACACCTGAGCAGGTTACTCAGGGCCATCAGACACCGGGGGCGGTTCCAGCCTAGCCGGTTGCTCTAGTTCAGGACTTCGTGGTCCCAGTTATGCTAGATGATGAGCAGCGTAGGCTGGAGAGGTTTAGTAGACTTCAGCCTCCGATATTCAGTGGTGCTGAGGGCGAGGATGCCCAGGGTTTTCTGGATAAGTGTCAGAGGATGTTGCGTACTGCTGAGATTTTCGGAGTTAGATCGTCATGCCACCGAGTTGGTCCCTACTGATAGGGAGAGGATTAGGAGGTTCGTGGATGGCCTCACTTATCAGCTCCGCCTTTTTATGACTCGGGAGAGAGTATCAGGTGCTACCTTCGAGCAGGTTATTGATATTGCTCGTGATATTGAGTCGGTTCGCCGATAGGAGCGGGTAGAGAGAGAGGCCAAGAGGCCTCGTGGATCGGGTGGTTCTAGTGGTGCTCCTTCCAGGGGGAAGTTTCAGCATGGTAGAGGTCGTTCATTCAGGCCTCCTCGGTCAGACCACCTAGCCCATAGTGGTGCGTCTTCGGGGCGTGGTCCCCGCAGTTCTCAGCCAGGTCGTTCTTCGTTCGGTGCCCTTCCAGTCCAGAGTGCAGCTCGAGAACCATCAGTTCAGGGTTCTTCTATGCATGGTTCTCTTAGTGGCCATTTTGGTGCCAGGGGTTTTTTTCAGTCCCCGTCTTCAGCTCCAGGGAGCTGTTATGAGTGTGGAGAACTCGGGCATATGAGGAGGCATTGTCCTCATCTTATTGGAGGCCCATCTCAACCGAGGAGCCAACATTCGACTTCAGATCCAATTATTTCACCACCCACCTAGGCAGCCAGGGTTGGTAGTCAGTCAGCTAGAGGCCGCCCTAGAGGGGGAGGTCGAGCAGGTGGAGGTCAGGCCCGTATGTATGCCTTTCCAGTCAGGCCAGATGCTATGGCCTCCGTGCATTGATCGCAGGTATTGCCTCAGTCTGTTGCCGAGATGCTTTGGCTTTATTTGACCGTGGTTCTACATATTCATATGCTTCTTCATATTTTGCCCATTTTTTGGATATGCCTCGTGAGTCTTTAGTTACATCTGTTCATGTGTCGACTCCGGTGGGCGATACTATTATTGTGGACCGTGTGTATCGGTCGCGTGTGATATCTATTGGGGGTCTGGAGACCCGAGTGGACCTATTGTTACTCAGCATGGTCAATTTTGATGTGATATTGGGCATGGACTGGTTATCTCCGTGTCATGATGTTCTTGATTTTCACGCTAAGACCGTGACCTTAGCTATGCCAGGATGTCCGAGGGTTAAGTGGAGAGGTTCTTCAGAGTATGTGCCTAGCAGGATGATTTCCTACCTGAAGGCTCAGCGTATGATTGAGAAGGGATGTTTATCGTATCTGGCTTTTGTGAGGGATGTCAGTGGTGAGACTCCCGCTATTGATTCGGTTCCTGTGGTCCGTGACTTTTCGGACGTGTTTCCTGCAGACCTGCCAGGCATGCCACCTGACAGGGACATTGATTTTGGTATTGACCTGGTGCCAGGAACTCAGCCTATTTCTATTCCACCTTATCGTATGGCACCAGCGAAGCTAAAGGAATTAAAGGAGCAGCTTCAGGAACTCCTAGATAAGGGGTTCATTCGGCCTAGTGTGTCACCCATGGGTGCACCTGTGTTGTTTGTAAAGAAGAAGGATGGTTCTATGCGTATGTTTATTGACTATCGGTAGCTGAACAGAGTTACGGTGAAGAACCGATATCCCTTGCCTCGTATAGATGACTTGTTTGATCAGTTGAAGGTGCCAGGGTATTTTCCAAGATTGACCTGCGTTCCAGCTATCATCAGTTGAATATTCGGGGGCCAGACATTCCGAAGACTGCTTTCAGGACTAGATATGGTCATTATGAGTTTCTGGTTATGTCATTCGGGCTGACCAAAGCCCCAACAGCCTTTATGCACTTGATACACAGTGTATTCCGGCCTTATCTAGATTCTTTTGTCATCGTGTTCATTGAAGATATCTTGGTGTATTCCCAATCTCGGGAAGATCATGAGCAGCATTTGAGAGTTGTTCTTCAGACCTTGAGAGAGAAGAGATTGTATGCAAAAAGTTTGAAGTGTGAGTTCTGGCTTGATTCAGTAACGTTCTTGGGGCACGTGGTATCCAGTGAGGGTATTCAGGTTGATCCGAAGGATGTAGAGGCGGTGCAGAGCTAGCCTAGATTGTCATCCGCTACCGAAATTCGCATCTTCCTTGGTTTGGCAGGGTACTATTGTCATTTCGTTGAGGGATTTTCATCTATTGCAGCACCTATGACCAGACTGACCCAAAAGGATGCTCAGTTCAGGTGGACTAAGGAGTGTTAGGAGAGCTTTCAGAAGCTCAAGTCAGCTTTGACTACAGCTCCGGTGTTGGTTTTCCCTACGGGTTCAGGTTCTTATACAATTTACTATGATGCGTCGAGAGTTGTCCTGGGAGCAATTTTGATGCAGGACGGTAGGGTGATTGCCTACGCGTCCAGACAGTTGAAGGTGCACAAGAAGAATTATCCAGTGCACGATCTTGAGCTAGCAGCTATTGTCCATGCCTTGAAGATTTGGCATCATTATTTATATGGAGTGCATTATGAGATTTTCACTGATCACCGTAGTTTACAGCATCTGCTTAAGCAGAAGGATCTGAATTTGCGTCAGAGGAGGTGGTTGGAGCTTCTCAAGGATTATGACCTCACTATTTTATATCATCCGGGGAAGGCCAATGTAGTGGCCGATGCTCTAAGTCGCAGAGCAGAGAGTTTGGGGAGTTTAGCGTACCTTCCAGTAGCAGAGCGACCTTTAGCACTTGTTGTTCAGGCTTTAGTGGGTCAGTTGGTGGGGTTGGATCTATCATAGCCCCAGCGGGTATTGGCTTGTGTAGCCTCCAGGTCTTCTCTTTATGATCATACTAGAGCACGCCAGTATGATGATCCACACATGCTCGTTCTTCAGGACAGGGTCCGTCGCGGTGATTCTAGGGATGTGGTTATTGGTGATGATGGGGTCATGAGGATGCAGGGCCGGATTTGCGTGCCCAATGTGGATGGACTTCGAGATTTGATTCTAGCTGAGGCCCATAGTTCGCGGTATTCCATCCATCCGGGTGCCACAAAGATGTATCAGGATATGAGACAGCATTATTGGTGGAGGCGAATGAAGAGAGATATTGTTGAGTTTGTGGATCGATGTCTCAACTGTCAGCAGGTCAAGTATGAGCACCAGAGACCAGGTGGATTGCTTCAGAGATTAGATATTCTGGAGTGGAAGTGGGAATGAATCACCATGGACTTCGTAGTTGGACTCCCACGGACTTCGAGGAGGTTTGATGCTATATGGGTTATTGTGGATCGGCTGAGCAATTCCGTGCACTTCATTCCTGTTGGTACTACTTATTCTTCGGAGCGGTTGGCTGAGATTTATATCAGAGATATTGTCCGATTGCATAGGGTTCTAGTTTCCATCATTTCTGATAGAGGTACTCAGTTCACATCTCAGTTTTGGAGGGCCGTGCAGAGGGAGTTAGGCACTCTGTTTGAGTTGAGCACAACATTTCATCCTCAGACCGACGGGCAATCGGAGCGTACTATTAAGATTTTGGAGGATATGTTGCGGGCCTATGTCATTGATTTTGGGGGTTCATAGGACAAGTTTCTGCCACTCGCGGAGTTTGCATGTAATAATAGTTATCAGTCGAGTATCCTGATGGCTCCGTATGAGGCTTTATATGGTAGGAGGTGCAGATCTCCGGTTGGTTGGTTTGAGCCGGGCGAGGCTAGGCTATTGGGAACAGACTTGGTTCAGGATGCATTGGGTAAGGTGAAGTTGATTTAGGAGCGGCTGCGCACGACGCAATCTAGGCAGAAGAGTTATGCGGACCGGAAGGTTCGAGATGTGTGGTTGGGGATAAAGTGCTGCTGAAGGTGTCACCCATGAAGGGTGTTATGAGGTTCGGGAAGAGGGGAAAGCTGAGTCCCCGGTTTATTGGGCCTTTTGAGGTGCTTCAGAGGATTGGGGAGGTGGCTTATAGGCTTGCCATGCCTCCCAGCTTATCGGGTATTCATCCGGTGTTCCATGTTTCGATGCTCCAAAAGTATGTTGGTGACCCGTCTCATGTTTTGGACTTCAGCACGGTTCAGCTCGAGGGTGATATGTCATATGAGGTAGAGCTAGTGGCTATTTTGGGTCGTCAGGTCAGGAAGCTGAGGTCTAAGGATATAGCTTCAGTGGAGAGGACAACCGGTGGGGGATTCCACCTTGGAGACCGAGTGGGAGTTGCGGAGCAGATATCCTCACTTATTCGAGACTCCAAGTATGTTTCTAGAACCATTCGAGGACGAACGTTTCCTCCGTTTCTGCTTTCCACCGGCCGGTCGTTCCATGAGATTAGCCCCATTTACCCCGTTTCTGCTTTATCAAATGTTGCTTAGCCTATTTATGTTGTGTTGGGTCGGTTGGTTCGGGTTCGAAGTGGTCGTGGTGAGAACTGAGACACTTAGTCTTTTAAATTAACTTAATAGTTGAGAAAGTCAACTGAGATTGACTTGTCGGTAAACGACCTCGGAATGTGGATCTTATGGCTCGGATAGCTTCTTTAGGTGATTTGGGACTTAGGAGTGTGTTCGGAATGAAGTTTTGATATCCGATGTAGAATTAGGCTTGAGTTGACGAAAGTTAGTTTTTGGCGATTTCCGGTCGGCAGTGAAAAATAGGCTACCGGGGTCGGAATGGAATTCCGACAGTTGGAGCAGGTTCGTAATGTCATTTGGATATGTTTGCAAAATTTCAGGTCAATCGGATGTGTTTTGGTTGGTTTCGGCATCATTGGCGAAATTTAGAAGTTTCAAAGTTCACAGGCTTGAATTTGATGTAATTTTGGTATTTTTGAGTTGTTTTTGGTGTTTTGAAGGCTCGACTAAGTTTGAATAATGTTTGAGATATGTTGGTATGTTTGGTTAAGGTCCCGAGGTCCTCGAGTTTGTTTCGGGTGGTTAACAGACCAACTATTGGCTTAAAAACTTGGCAGATTTTTGCTGGTGTGAGTCTTTAGTTTCCTTCTACGCGATCACGGGAGTATGTTTGCGATAGCGTAGGCCTAGCTAGGGGTGGCAGGATTTTTTTTTATATGCGATCGCGTGGTGGAGGTCGCGATCGCGATCACGTAGAGTTGAAGGGGCGCGTGAGTGGCTGAGCCGTTGTTCTTCGCGATCGCGTGGAGTGGTTCGCGATCGTGTGGGTTTATGTCCTGCTGAATCGCGATCGTGTGTGAATGTCTGTGATCGCGTAGTGTAATTTGATGGGGCATAAGATTTGTTCTTCGCGATCGCGTGGGAGCTTCCGCGATCGCAGTGAAGAAGAGGCATGGGCAAAACAGTTTTTAAGTTCCAAATTCGAGGGTTCTTGGTCATAACTTATTTTTCATTAGAGAGCTCGGGTGAAGGAGATTTTGGACGAGATTTTCAGTGGGATTCTTGTGGTAAGTGTTTTTCAATCATTTTTGGTTCAATTTCATGAATTTGTCTTGATTTTCACCTTGCAATTTGAGGAATTAAAGTAGAAAAGTTGGGAAAAATGGGAGGAGAATTTGGAAAATTCTTTTGGTGATTTGAGTGGGCAATTATGGTCCGGTTGCGGTGTTATTGGTATGTATAGAATCGTGGGAGGATGAGGATTCTAGTGATTTAAATTTTATAGAAGTCCGAGACCTGGGGCCAAGGCTCGGGTTTGGCTAAATTTCGAGAATTGTTTCTAAATTGATAGTTTTCGATTGGGTTTTGTTCCTATAGCGTATATTGATGATGTTAATCTGGTTTTGGTTAGATTCGGAGCATTTGGGAGCCAATTCGAGGGGAAAGTGCATCGCAGAGTAACTTTTGGGCTGTTTTGAGGTAAGTAACGATTGTTACTCTAAACCTGAGGGTATGACACCCCGGTATTTGGTATTGTTTTGGTAAATGAGGTGACGCACATGCTAGGTGACGAGCGTGGGGGCGTGCACCGATAGGGATTGTGTATTGGTCCTTCCCGTAGCGACTATTAAGCCGCGTATTCGATTTGAAACCATATGATATCATGTATTTTAGAAATTTATAATTGTTTATGGGTTGTGACCCATGTTTAGGGCCTTGTGCCGACCTGTTTAGACCCTCAGGGGTATTCCCCATGTTTGGGGCTTTGTGCCGACCTGTTTAGATCCTCGGGGGTATTTTCCATGATTGGGGCCTTGTGTCGGTCTGTTTAGACCCTCAGAGGTACTTTTACACTATTCTACCACTATCCTGATAAAACATCTGTGAACTCAGTCATGTTTAACACTTGTTGTTATTTTCACTATTATTACACTGCCTTGAAACTCTAAGAAGTATTTTGGGCTGTGTCCCGTGAGTTGAGATGAATTTCTCGAGTGGCTTGTGAGGATGACTGAGTCGGTCCGAGAGTCGAGTATGTGAGGGTAGTTAAGGATCGGGCGGCGCGCCGCAACAATATATATGTCCAAGCCGAGAGCCGAATATGTGAGGATAATTATGGGTTGGGTTGCACGCCGCAACAATATATATGTTATATATTACATATGGATCGGGATGCACGCCGCATCAATATGTAGATTATGTATGGGTCGGGCTGCACGCCGCAACAATATTATATTGTATATGGATCGGGCTGCACGCCGCAGCAATGTACATATTGGATCGGGCTGCACGCAGCGTATGTTATAAGGAGTCTGTACACCCCCAGTAAGCGCAGTTGACTATTATATGGATCGGGTTGCACGCAACGTATGTTATAAGGATCGGGCTGCACGCCGCAGCAGTATATATATATATGTATGTAGTGGAGCGGACTGCCCGCCGCAGCAGTTGTGTGTATTCTTGGTACTTGCTGAGTACGAGTGTTTAAGTGAGAGCATGAGATACTGATAGTGGAGTCACGAGTGACTGAGAGACTTGCCCGAGAGGCTTTATTGTGAGTGATACCGTGCCCGAGGGGCTTATATTTTATGAAAATGTTGTTTTCACTCTTCTTTACACTGAGCCTCTGATATTAAATGTTGGATAAATATTTTTATACGAGATTTTTAAATGGAAATCGGAGTTTTATGAAATATTCGGAATTGTAGATTCCTGATTTGATTTATTCATTCCCACTATTATTCATTATATGGATTTACATGATTTAAATGCTCGTCACTACACTCAAGTTTTTAGTTACTTTGATTACTTACTGAGTTGGCGTACTCACGTTACTCTCTGCACCTTTGTGTGCAGATTCAGGTACCAGACCATCTCACTAGTTGATTTCTGGACGAGCTTGGAGTTGTTCGAGGATCGAGGTAGCTGCTCAGCGTCCCCAACTCACCTCCTTTCCTTCCCTCAGATCAGAGTTTTTTTGGTCTTTTGTACCTCACACTTTTGTTATAGCAAGTCACTATATTGTACATTGTATTTATAGTCTTAGATGCTCATCAGAGTTGGCTCCAAGTTTTGGGTAAGTGTATAATTTGTTCATCTCATTCTGCTATTTTAAAATCTGCCAATTTTGAAAAATTATGAAATATATTGATAATCTGAAATTGTTGGCTAGCCTAGTTTCATGATAGGCGTCATCACGACCGATTTAGGATTTCGGTGGAAACAGAGCTTAGATGAGATGTTCGTTTTAGCGGTGTAAAGCAAACGTGTCAAAACTAAAGTAGGGTTGCCGAAATATTTACAGTTTTCCTAAAATTTCTGCATGGGTGTGATTGATCATACCTTCTTTTTTTAATTAAAAAATGCGTATTTTTTTAATAAAAAAACATGTTTTTCTTTTTAATAATTACTTCTCTCAAATTATAGAAATTCTTCTGCATGCATATATATATATATATCATTAATAGAGGCCTTTTATTCGTGTGATTATATTGGAAATCTTTATATTTCATTTCCAAGAGGCATTGCCTAGTAAATCGACACTAGATCAGGAAATCATAACCAGTAAAGCAAAGATTACAAAATTAAGTTGGTCCTGTGAATAATAGTATAAATTTCTAAAGTGAGAAGGTTCTATTGTGAACAACTAATTTTTGACCACATTCAAATGTTATACTATTTAGTGTAAATATTCCTTTTAGGCCTAATATTAATGTTTTAAACTTTTATCTTACACTTAGT
>ML418170.1:55404-80141 GCA_005239525.1 Nicotiana knightiana | reverse complement strand
CGCCCCCCTAACGCCGGGGGGGCCTGGCGTTATGGCCCTAACGCCCCCCTAACGCCAGGGGGGAAGGCTTTATGGGATAAACGCCTCCCTAACGCCAGCGGGGGCCTGGCTTTAGGGGGCAAACGCCCGGCTATCGCCCGGGCGTCTCCTTTTGCGTATTTTTGACGTATTTGCATCCCTTTAGCTCCGTTTCCATTTCCAATTCACCTACACATAAAATAAACTCCATTAAGCACATAACAAGTGTAATTTTATCATTAATGCGCATAAAATGTAAGGTATATCACATGTTAAACTATGCAATTTAGTCTCGCATCAATCACCCAAGTAAAATGTGAGTAATCATCAACAATAACAAATGCATACTATTTGCCTCCTATGCTAGCAGTTCTAGTAGGTCCAAATAATTCCATATGAAGCAATTGCAAGGGCTTTGAGGTAGATACAATATCATTTTTGAAAGAATTTCTAGTTTGTTTACCAATCTGACATGCATCACATACATGATTTCTAGAAAAATTAAGTTTGGGCAAACCAATAACTAAGTCATGTTTGGAAAGTTTTTCTATCAAATTCATACTTGCATGACCAAGTTTCTTATGCCATAACCAAGGATCATCAGATATGGATGTTAAGCAGATATGACCATCTATATTTTCAAAACCATCAAGAATATAGACATTTTAATACCTTTTACCTAGGAGGATTATTTTACCAACTTCATCCTCAATAGCACATCCTGTTTTCTGGAACTTTACTTTATATCCTGAGTCACATAGTTGACTTATACTTAGAAGATTGTAGTTAAGTCCATCAACGAGATAAACTTCAGTGTTATCACAGTTGTTATTGAAAGGAACTGTTCCGGTACCGACTATCTTTCCTTTTGAGTCATCACCAAATTTGACACTTCCTCCATCTATTTTTGTAACTTCCTTAACTAGATTTTTGTCACCTATCATGTGACTGGAACACGTACTATCCAAGTACCATTTTCCTTTATGACTCCTTCTGTGGTGTTCCTGCAAAACATAATTATCACTTCCTTTTAGGTACCTAAGCTTGCTTGGGTCCTTTTTGGTTAGTGTTGCTGGATTCAGTATTATTTTTGGGTTTCCAAATCCATCCTGAGACTTTTGACTTACGAAATCGAAAAAAGGAACACTCATGTCTACTTTTATTATAGTAGTGACACGTGGGACTTGATCCATTTTTGGATCTCCCATTTGTGTTAGTACTAGTAGACTCTGTTCTAGCTGGTCCTTCTCCAGTTGACTTATAAATTTCCTGGTTCGACTTTACAAAACTATGACTGGTGGATTTTTTCTTGCCATTGAGTTTCACTTGCAATTTATCAAACTCATCTTGAAGTACTTCTTGTTCAATCTCGCACACTTCAAGCTTGAGTTTCCAGTCTTTTATTTCTCTATTGAGTCTCTTTATTTCATTCATCATTTTTTGAGACTCTTTCAAAGTAAGGCCAAAAATATCCTGCAATTCATTACATCTTTCACAGTTATAAGGTCTTACCTCGTTTGTTTCACCTCGTGCTATGAAACCGTTCTCATTGTCATCTTTGCAATCATCGTCTGAGATTCCTCATCTGTCTAGCACCCCGAGATCTTGTTCATGTCATTTTATAAGATTGTCATGAAGCATAGGTTTGCTATCTCTTCGTGTTCTGAACTGTCTTCATCACTCCAACTTCCAAATGACTTGTTCTTGTTAAATCCCCTGGAGACTTTTCTTTTAAGATCGCGACATTCAGCTTGAACATGCCTGAATCTTCCATATTCATAGCATTTGCCATCCTTCTTGTATTGTTCATTATATTGCCTAGTTCTCCTGGGTGGTATTCTGCCTCTATTTGGTATTTCTGTATCTTCTCATTAAACCATCCATGTTCCTTGATACCATGGCAATTTCTTCTTGAAGAGCATCGGGGTCATTTTATGTTCTGTCATCAATGTTATTTTCTATTATGTCAGTTGTAGCCTTGAAAGCAACAGTTTTCTTCTTCTCTTCTTGATTTGTTTTCTTGAGATGAGTTTTCTCAAAATCTATAATTTCACCTCGAAGCTCATCATATGATAGTTTGTTCAGATCCTGTGACTCAAGGATAACTACCTTTGTCTTCCAAGTGGTGGGCAGACTTCTCAGAATTTTTTCTAACTTGATCACCACTTGAGTAGGGTTTACCAAAAGCTTTTAGATCACTTATGATTTTGCTAAATCTGGCAAACATTTCTTCAATAAATTATCCTTCTTTCATCTGGAAAAGTTCGTAGTCATGGACCAACATATTGATGTGAGTTTCTTTCACTTTACTGGTTCCTTCATAAGTAACTTCAAGTTTATCCCAAATCTCTTTGGTTGTATCACAACTGGAGATCTTCTCATAACCCTCACCACTTATAGAATTGTAGAGAAGATGTCTTGTTTTAGCATTAACTTGCACAACCGCCATTTATTCATCAGTATATTCATCTATACCTTCAGGATCAGCAGGGGGTTGAGCAGCAGCTGGTAGTGGGTAATTTCCCTTTTTGATAACTCTCCAAACCTTTACATCATAAGACTTTGCGTATATTTCCATACGCAATTTCCAATGAGAGAAATATTGTCCATTGAAGTATGGTGGCCTTACTTGTGATGTTCCTTCTTGAAAGAGTGCTTCGATAATAATTTGATTTGCCATGATCTTTTCTTACAAGTTGTTAACCACAAGAAAAAAAAAAGTGAACCTCGCTCTGATACCAATTGAAAGTACAAGAGGGGGTGAATTGTCTATTTTTAACTTTTAATCGCTATAAGTTGACTCTTTTTCTAATTAGTCGACTAGATGTAACAGCGAGATAATAAGAACAGCAGAATTTAAGATGTAGAAATAAAAATGCAGGAATTAAAGACACTAGAATTTTTATACTGGTTCAGATTCAATGTAAATCCTAGTCCAGTCCCCTTGGGTTGCAAGGGAGTTATCTTTCAGTAAATATGATTCTCGAGTACACAGTGAATGGTGTAGTTTACACCAATGGCTCTATTTCTATGACACTTATTTCTCTTTGATATAATGCCTCACTAGTGTTTTTTCTCTTTTTCTTCTCTAACTTGTTACACAGCAGATCTAGCAGAGCTACAATGTTTTTTGCAGAAGAACAAAAAGAGGGTATTTGGTTCGATCAAAGTATGTGATACTACGGTACAAAGATGTGTATAAATACTTTGTAAGAGGCTGATTTCTGAAGAGATTTGCCAACCTAAGAGATTTGATCCTTGGAAAGAAATTGATTCTTACCAAGAATAAGGTTATTTTGTTGCGGATCTTCCTTGATGAGAGGACTTTAATGACTTTCCTTCTACATGTCTTGATAGCGCTGGATTTTCTCCTTGAATCTTGGTCCTTCCATAAATAGAAACTTGATTGATTATCTTGCAAGATCTTCGATACTCTTTATTGCTTCCGTCAAACTTGAATTGATATGTTTGCCTTGATTGATTCCTTCAGTCTTGGACGTTATCCCTAATTCTTGTTGATTGATTTCTCCAATCGTGGATGCTTTTCTTGAGTTCCTATACCAAGAATAAATATATTATTGTCATCACTAAAATTAAACCTAACAGTGAGCGCATGTACCTACTAAGTGTGAGTACCGAGTGATTGGGAGGACTGAATGACTGAGTGGCTGTGAGGACTGAGTGACTGAGTGATTGGGACGACTAAGTGACTAGGAGGACTGAGTGAATTGATACTCTAGGAGTATGCATATGGTTTTATCAGTGAGTTTCATCGCATTTGACATGCACACTTGACATATTGGCATAGAGATATATTTTTCTCGTGTTGTACGGTATCGCGTCATTCATGACTTCTCACACATATTGACATTTGGGCATAGTGATATATGTTACACTGGCTATCTAGAAAGAAAAAATGGAACATCTTATTTATTGTTGAAAGGATTTTTGGAAAAAATTACTGTTTTCAAACTTACTCTTATTTTCGACGATTTCGGTAAAGGATTTGGGTTTTCACTGAGATACTTGGAAGGCGGAACTATTTTTGGGAAACTATGAATAAACTGAGCATTTCATCTCTGAATTACTTACTTTATTACTTGTTTTACATTGTTATAAACTCTTGTTGGCTATTGGTATTGGACCCGACCTTTATTCTAGCTCGTCACTACTTTCAACCTAAGATTAGGTTTTTTACTTATTGAGTACATGGGGTCGGTTGTACTCATACTACACTTCTGCACCTTGCGTGCATATATTAACTGTTGATATTATAGTGTTCGATGGGAGCTGGATTTGAAGATGTACCTGCATTCTGGTGGTAGTTGCCTCTTGTTCATGGTAGCCTTAGATTATTACAAATATGTTTATGTACATTTCGAATAGATGACATATTATTTCATACCAGCTTTGTAAATTTCAATCTTAGAAGCTCGTGATTTGTATTACCAGTTCTTGAGAAAAATCTTGTATTAAACAATTGTATTATCATTTCTTCTCTTAATAAGTCTTATTAAATTGGATATTTGTTAATTGGCTTACCTATCGGGTTGGTTTAGGAGCCATCACAACTAGTTGAATTTTGGGTCGTGACAATATCTATATGGTTAGCTCTAGAAAGTTGTGCAAGATTTTTAGACAGACAAATAACACTAGAATTATCAAAAATATTTGAATAGGTTTGAGAGATTATTCAAAGTCACCAAATTGATGTGATATCCAGAGTAATTGACCACAACATTGTCCATTGCAATGTACTCTGCTTCAGTTGTGGAAAGAGTTACCGATCCCTGTTTCTTAGTGTTTCATGAGACTTTCCCAGTAATTCGCAAGTGCCACTTGTGCTTTTTTTGTCTTCCTTGTCACTTGGAAGATCAACATCTGAAAATCCCTCAATTCAAAATTATTAGAGTGGGATACCAAAGTCCATAAGAAGTGGTTCCGATAAGATAGCGAATTAGTCTCTTTACTGTAGTTAAGTGTGAATCCTTAGGAGCCGACTGAAACCTAGCACATTTACAAAAACTGAAATTGATATATGGTCGACTAGTAGTTAGATATAATAGAGATCCAATCATTCCACGATACTTCGTTTCATCCACTGAGTTTCCATGTTCATCCTTGTCTTAACTTGTAGAGGGACTCGTAGGAGTTCCAATTGTTTTGGCATTGCTCATTCCAAACTTTTGAATTAATTCCTTCGTATACTTGGTCTTGCAGATGAATATCCCATTTTCTGATTGATGAATTTGGAGTCCAAGAAATAATATCATCTCTCCTATCATACTCGTTTTGAACTCACTCTACATCAGATTTGAGAAATCCTTACACAAAAGAAGATTAGTACTACCAAATATAATATCATCTACATAGATCTGGGTAATGAGATTGCCTTTAGTGGATCTTTTGGTAAATAAACTGGTATCCACCTTACCTCTGATGAACCAATGATCAGTTAAAAAGGAACTCAATCTTCCATACCAAGCTAGAGGATCTTGTTTGACTCCATAGAGAACTTTAGCTAACTTATATATATGGTAAGGAAATTGTGAGTTTTCAAAGCTAGGAGGTTTTTTTGCATTTACCTCTCCATCAATAGAACCGTTTAGAAAGGCGCTTTTGACATCCATTTGAAATAGTATAAAATCTTTAAAAGATTCATAGGCAAGTAGTATACGAATTGAATCTAACCGTGCTACCGCTGCAAAAGTTTCATCATAGTCGACTCCTTCCTGTTGTGAGTAGTCTTGAGCTACTAATTGGCTTTGTTTATGACTACCTTTCCTTCTTCATTTATCTTGTTTCTGAATACCAATTTTGTTCTAACTACAGTAGCATTTGCTGGCTTAGGTACTAGTTCCCATACTTTATTCTTGTCGAATTGATCAAGTTTATCATGTATAGCTTGTACCTGCCTGGAGTATTTTAGGACTTCATCAACTTTCTTTGGTTCTACTTAAGAGATGAGTGAAATATTTGCCTTCTTTTTGTGAGCTCCTCTGGTTATCCTTCGTTCACTTGCATCCCCTATGATAAACTTTTAAGGATATTCTGGTTTGCTTCTCCATTCATTTGGTCGCGTTCTAACTGCAGGAGTAGTTGACTTCTTTTGTGGTTCAGTATGGTTGCTCACAGGTTCACAAGTCGACTCTGTGACTATGTTTGTGCTATCAGTCGACTTTTGTGACTTATTGGCATGTGGTGCTTCTTAGTTGATATCTTCATCACCTGCAATGATTCCTTTCTCGGTCGTAGTGTTAATGTCATCAAATATAACATGCGCTGATTCTTCTACAGATAAAGTATGTTTGTTGTAAACTCTAAAAGGTCTACTATTAATGGAGTAACCGAGAAAAATACCTTCATCACTCATTGGATCAATTTTCCAAGATTATCCTTACCATTATAGTAGATGAAACACTTACTTCTGAAAGGATGAAAGTAGTCTATAATGGGCCTTTTGCATTTACATAATCTATATAAAGTCTTCTTCAAAATGGGTCTTATGAGACATCTATCGAGAATATGACATGATGTACTTACTTTTTTTTGCCCTAAAACGATTTGGCAATGAATGTTCTAATATCATTGTTCCGGCCATATCTTGTAGAGTTTGGTTCTTGAGCTCAACTACCCCATTCTGTTGGGGTGATCTTGGGGCTAAGAAATTGTGAGGATATCCCTGATCATTGCAAAATTATTCAAAAGCTCTTCTTTCAAATTCTCCTCTGTAATCACTTTCAATGGTTGTGATAAGATACCCCTTTCATTCAATTATTTTGCAGAAAATCTCAAAGTTTTTCAAAGCTTCATCTTTATAAGATAAGAAATCACCCATGTAAAACGTGAGTAGTCATCAACATAACGAAAACATATCGTTTACCTCCAATGCTGGCAGTTCTAGTAGGTCCAAACAAGTCCATGTGAAGCAATTTAAAGGCTTGGTAGTGGACATAATGTCCTTGGTTTTGAAAGAGTTTCTAGTTTGCTTACCAATCTGACATGCATCACATACATGATTTCTAGAAAAATTGAGTTTGGGAAGGCCAATAAATAAATCATGCTTGGAGAGTTTTTCAATTAGATGCATGCTTGCATGGCCATGTTTTTATGCCAAAGTCATGGATCATCAGATATGGATGCCAAACAGATATGACCATCTAGATTTTCAATTCCATCAAGAACGTAAACAGTTCCATACCTTTCACCTGGAAGAATGATTTTACCTAACTCATTTCCAATGGCACATCCTGGTTTCTTGAATTTAACTTTGTACCCAAAATCACATAACTGACTTATATTCAAGATATTGTAGTTGAGTCCATATACAAGGTATACTTCTGTAATATCACAATTATTGTTGAATGGAACTGTGTCGGTACCAACGATTTGAATCATCACCAAATTTAACATTTTCTCCATTTATTTTTTTGACTTTTTTCAACATATTTTTGTCACCCATCATGTGGATGGAACATGCACTGTTTAAATACCATTTCCTTTTACGACTCTTTCTGTGGTGTTCCTGCAAAATAGAATTATCACCTTCTTTTAGGTACCCAAGCTTGCTTGAGTCCTTGTTGGTTAGTTCTACTGAAGACAGAGTTATTTTTGGGCTTACAAATCCATCCTGAAATATTAGATTTACGAAATCTACAATAGGAATATTTATGTCCAACCTTGTTACAGTAACGACACATAGGGATTGGTCCAGTTTTTGATCGACCACTTGTATTAGTACTTGTGGACTCAATTCTAACAGGTCTTTTTCCAGTTGACTTATAAGTCGCTTGGTTTGACTTGACATAACTATGACTGGTGGATTCGCGCATGCCGTTAAGTTGCATTTGCAATTCCTGAACCTCATCTTGAAGCACATCTCTTTCAATTTCACAAACTTCAAGTTTAAGTTCCGAGTCCTTCTTTTCCCTATTGATTATCTTTAATTCATTTAACATTTTTTGAGATTACTTTAGGTTAAGGTCAAGAATATCCTGCAATTCGTTACACCTATCACAATTGTAGGGTCTTACCTCTCTTGTATCACCACGTGCCATGAAACAGTTTTCAGAGTCTTCTTTGCATTCATTGTCTGATTCATCTTCATCAGTACATCGATCAAAATATTTGTTCATATCATTTTCCAAAATAGTCATGAAGCACATGTTTGCTATTTCTTCATGTTCCGAGCTATCTTCATCACTCTAGCTTCCGAAGGATTTATTTTTATTGAACCCTCTAGAAACTTTTCTTTAAAGATCTGGGCATTCAGCTTGAGCATGGTCATACATTCCACATTCAAAGCACATTCCGTCATCTTTGTCTTTTTCATTGTATTACCTGGTTCATCTAGATGACATCCTTCCTTTTTTGTGTTTCTGTATCTTCTCATCAATCTATTCATGTTTCTTGACACCATAGCAATTTCTTCTTCAAGAGCTTCTGGATTATCATCAATATCATTTTCAGGTCCTTCAGTTGTAGTTTTGAAAGAAATTGTTTTCTTCTTTTCTTCCTGACGTGTTTTCTTGAGATGGGTTTTCTAAAATGCTATCAGATCTCCTCATAGTTCATCATATGAAAGTTTGTCTAGATCTTGAGATTCGAGTGCAACTAATTTTGTCTGCCATGTGGTAGGCAAACTTCTCAGGATTTTTCGAACTTGATCACCACCTGAGTAAGGTTTACCAAAGGCTTTCAGATCGCCAATGATTTTACTGAATCTTGCAAACATCTCCTCAATGTATTCTACTTCTTTCATCTAGAAGAATTCATAATCGTGAACCAACAGGTTTATCTGAGTTTCATTCACTTTGCTGGTTCCTTCATATGTAACTTCCAGTTTGTCCCACATTTCATTGGCGGTATCACAGCTTGAAAGTTTCTCATACCCTTCTCCACTTATAGCATTATAAAGCAAGTGTCGTGCCTTAGCATTAACTTGAACGATCGTCATTTTCTTGTCTGTGTACTCATCTATATCTTCATCAGGATCAGCAAATGGTTGAGCTGATGCTGGTAGTGGATAATTTTCCTTTATGATAACACGCCATACTTTGACATCATAGGACTTTGCATAAATTTTCATGCACACTTTCCAGTGAGAGAAGTGTTGTCCATTGAAATATGGTGCCTTACTTGCGATATCTATAACTACCTGACCGGTTGTTTTGATTTCTAGATCCTCATTCCCCTAATTAAGACCCCTCTTATGTTTTTACTGTTTTATAACTTGCGAGCATCGTTGGTTTAGGTTTAGAAGGGTTCGGATTGAAATCGAAACATTTAGTTCCTTAATAGTGGCATAAGGTGGACAAGGTTGACTTGAGTCAACATTTTGAATAAAAGACCTCAAAATCGGGATTTGAAGGTTCCAATAGGTTCGTATTATGATTTTGTACTTAGGCGTGTGTTCGGATCAGGTTTTGGGTGATCCGAGAGCATTTCGACACTTAATGTGGAAAGTTGGTTCATTGAAGGTTCTCAAGTTATTTAAAATTAGTTTGGAGTAGACTTTGGTGCTATTGAGGTCCTTTTGGGATTCTGAGCCTGAGAATAGTTATGTATGGTGATTTAGTACTTGAACGCAAAATTTGGCGCCGAGTTGATTTGATAGGAATCGGACGCACGGAAGTTTTTTTTAGAACTTCCTGAGTTTCATGTTGAATTCATGCGTTTTGGCGTTCGATTCGTGATTCTAGATGTTATTTTGGTGTTTCGATCACGCGAGCGAGTTCGTATTATGTTGTTGGGTGCATTAGTGTTGGGGTCCTGGGGGGCCTCGAGTGCGAATCAGATTGAAATTAAACTTAGTTTTGGACTTGGCGACTGGTGGTGGCTTCAGATCTAGTGCAATCGCACCTGCGGCCTCACAGGTGCGAGCTCGTAGAAGTGGCCCAGTGGTCGCAGAAGCGGACTTTGGCTAGAGCTGGGTGGCCGCTTATGCGAGACTTCTTCCACATCTACGTGCTCATAGATGCGATGGAGGCTCCGAAGGTGCAAAAGTGGGCCGGTTGGCTGGGATCGCAGGAGCGAAGGGAAGTCCGCAGAAGCGCGTCCCTGTCTGCAGAAGTGAAGAGGATGGAGGATGTGGGGGATCATAGATGCGGCCTTTTGACCTTACCTGCGGTTCCACAGATGTGGTTAAGTGACCACGGGTGCGGAAATTGCTGGGCAGTGAGTGCATTAAATCCGAGACTTAGGCTATTTTTCACACACTTTCACGTGGTCTTGGGCGATTTTGAGAGAACTTTTGAGGGGAATTCTCATCAACAACACAAAGGTAAGTAAACTCCACTAATCTTCAAGTTAAATACGCAGATATAGGTCGATTAAACAGAGAAAGTTAGTGAAACTTGTGGGATTTCGTGAAGAACCCAGGGTTTAAGTAAAATTGGGATTTGATCATGGGTTTGGTGGTGGAAATTGGAACGAATTATATCATTGACTTCGGGAGGTCATGGGTAACAATTATATTCGAAAATTTTCAGAATCCGGGCATGTGAGATCGAGGGTGAATATCATAAATCTTCCAAATTAGGTTGGGTAACTATTATAATAGCTAAATTATGAACTTTTCGAGCATATATTATTAGTTTATACGACTTTTGATTAGTTTCGGAGTCCTTGGAGTCGTTTGAGGAGTTCTAGTGAGGTTGAAGAGCCGAATTGAAGACTTGAAATTGAGGTAAGTCTCTTGCCTAACCTTGTAAGAGGGAACTTATCCCCTTAGGTGCATTATTTTTGTGTGCTACTTGTTGTAGGGATCTACATACTCACAAGGTGATGAGAGTCGGTACGTAGCAATATTTCATGATATGTCCGTGTAGATTTAGATTGACATCTTGCCTTTAATTGTACTGTTTATGCCTATCATGTGTATTATTTGCCTTGACTAGGACTGAGAATGAGGATTTAAATTGGAGATATCGACTTAGTTTCTGACTTTTAAAAAATTGGGAGATACTTATTAAACTATAAATGCGTGTCTTCTCGCCTCACAAGTGCTTCCGCGAGCGAGGTAGACTTCTCTACTCTTATGGGATCAGGTCATTCGCCTCCGCATGACGGTAACACTACTCGTATGGGATCGGGCCATTTGCCTTGGTAGGTTGGTAATATTATTCTTACGGGATTAGGTCGTTCGCCTCGGCAGTTTGAGTACCACTATTCCTATGGGATTGAGTTGTTCGCCTCAGCAGCTTCGTGCTTAATAATTGGAACTGGATTTGGTTTGGTAATTATTGAGTTAGTGCCTTCAGGACGGTTATGACATATTTATTGATTTGATATAGCCTCCTGTTTGGACTTACTGTAGTTACTTTTATTTTCTTTGCTACTACTTGTTGTACACTCGCCATGTTTACTTTATGCATTTATACTATTATTTGACCTCTAGTAAGTATCAAGTCGACCCCTCATCACTACTTTTTCGAGGTTAGACTAGATACTTATTGGGTACACGTTGTTTTTCGTTACTCACACTGCACTTCTGCAATGTTGTGCAGGTACTGAGACAGGTACTACCAGTGGTCACGCGGGTGTGTAGACGACCATTTACGGAGACTTAGTGGTGAATTGCTTGCCTTGCTACGATCTGCAGCACCATAGTCTCCCTCTACCTTAATTATTATTTTTGTCCATCACTTCCAGACAATAGTTGTAGTAGTTTTGTATATTCTCTAGATTGCTCATGTGCTTGTGGCATCGGATTTTGGGGACTTTTAGCATTTATGTATTGATGTACCTATCATTTCTAGCATTACAGTGGATGTACTTGTTATGTTGGTTTTTGGTTAAGAAAAGAGTAGTTAAGGTTGCATAAGATCTTGCTTATTTTGTTCTTTTAAAAGGAAAACTTTTGTTTTAAATGTTAAAAGAGGAGCTATCGCAACCTATTATGGGTTTTGGGTCGTGACAATGTCCCTTTTTGAATGAGTGCTCCAATTGTTACTTGGTTTGATATGATATTTTCTCACTAGCTGTTAAGCAAAAGATAGAAATGTGAGACCTGTTGTGATACTAATTGAAAGTAAAAGAGGGGGATGGGGTGAATTTTTTATTTTTCTTTTTGTATCTTAAGTAGTTGACTAGTATACCAATTAATCGACAGAAGGTAAGAACAGGATATAAATAAATCAGAAATAAAAATGCAGGAATTAAAGACACCAAAATTTTTATACTGGTTTGGATTCAATGTGAATCCTACGACCAGTCTCATTGGGTTGTAAATGTGTTCTTTTTTAGTATTTGAAGTTTCTCAATACAAGAGAGTTGATGTAGTTTTACACCAACAACTTAGTCACTATGTTACTTCTCGCTTCTTGATACAATGGCTCACTAGTGATTTTTCTCTCTTTCTTCTCTCCCTAGTTACATAGTAGATCTAGAGTAGACTACAACGTTTATTTGGAGTAGAACAAAAAGGGTGCTAGTGGTTCAATCAAAGTATATAAGTTCCAAGCTGGTGCAATGAGTATTTATACTCCGTGAGGCCTTTATGACTTGTGAATCTTGAGAGATTGCAAACCCAAGAGAGTTTATCTCAGAAAGGAATCGTAGATTGATTCTTTCCAAGAAGAGGATATTGCTTCTTTTGATTTGTCTTGACTTGTAGTCTTGATTGGATTCTCCTTTGTTGAGTGGATATTCCCGTTATTTGGAATATTAAATCAAATTCCTTGATTTCGTATTCGATTGATGTCCTTAGATGGAGGAATCTTCAGTGCATAATTGTGTGCCTTGATTTCCTTTGATTGAGGTCCTTCCTACAGTATCCTCCTTGATCTTCTGTCAAATTCTTGATTGATTTTTTATTTGATTTTTCGCTACTCCCTCCTTTTTCGTTTTGATTCTTTAATGCTTCCTTTCCATTGCTTAAAGAATATTTCTGCACATAAAGATTAATGTGTTATTTTGCATTATTAAAATAAACTTAAATCTAACAATCCATAGTATAAACCAGAAGAGTAAAAAATGGATAACTTGTTCAAAACTCAAAAGCTACTTTAGGTTAGGTTCTCTTGTGAAAACTTGAAAATACTTAAACAACAAAAGCATGATGTGTACCTATAAATAAATATTTATAGTTTTAACTTTAATTAATTAATACTCAATAACTAACTTTAATTAATTAATTGCAAAACTCAATATCTACTTTAGGTCCTCATATGAAAAAATACTTATTACATGCTATGAATGAACTAAAACAATAAAAGTATGAGCGTTACTAAATAAGTAATATTATAACTTAACTTGTAGTATGTCCTTAAATCAATTAATTAACATACTTCTTACTCCACTGTCTTTTTCTCACACCAAAGGTCCCAATTCTCAGTCTTTAGTCATTTCAAACCTCAGTCAAATGACAGCCTTTTTCCCCACACCATTTTCCTTCTTGTCTTAGCACTTAATAGTTAGCTCCTCCTCTCCCTTCTTTTCCCTCACTCCTCCCCACAGTTAGCAATGACAACAAAAACAACCAGCCCCATTTTCTTCTTCACTCTTCTCCTCCTTACTTTCACTTCAACCCCATCTTTCTCCATTGAAAATGATATTAAATGTCTTGAAGGAATCAAATCTGCACTTTCTGACCCACTCAATAAGCTCTCATCTTGGTCTTTTTCAAACACTTCTATTGCTGCCTCAATTTGCAAACTTGTTGGTGTTTCTTGCTGGAATGAGAAAGAAAACCGGCTCATTTCTCTTCAGCTCCCATCTATGTCTCTCTCCGGTTCACTCCCACCTTCCCTTCAGTATTGTACCTCTCTTCAATCCCTTGATCTCTCTGGTAACTCCCTCTCCGGTTCACTCCCGGTTCAACTCTGTTCTTGGTTACCTTATCTTGTTAATCTTGATCTTTCAGGCAACTCTTTCTCCGGTTCTATACCTCCTGAGTTTATTAACTGCAAATTCCTGAACACCCTTTTGCTAAATGACAATAAACTTACTGGTTCGATCCCTTTTGAGATTGGCCGGCTCGACCGGTTGAAACGGTTCAGTGTGTCAAACAATGGTCTTACCGGTCCGGTTCCTGATGATTTAGACAGGTTCTTGAAAGATGATTTTGAAGGGAATAATGGGCTTTGTGGGGAACCACTTGGATCTAAATGCAGTAATTTGAGCAACAAGAATCTTGTAATTATTATAGCTGCTGGTATTGTAGGTGCTGCAGGGTCTTTGATTCTTGGATTTGGGATTTGGTGGTGGTTTTTAGTTCAGCCTAGTAAGAAGAAAAATAGAGAACTTGGTGATGGTAAAGGCAGTAATAATAGCGGTGATTGGGTCGAAAAGTTGAGAGCTTTTAAGCTTGTTCAGGTGACATTGTTTCAAAAACCTATTAATAAGATAAAATTAAATGATTTATTAGCAGCTACTAATTCTTTTGATAGTGATAATATTGTTATTTCAACTAGGACTGGTATTTCTTATAGAGCTATGTTGGCTGATGGATCTGCATTGGCTATTAAAAGGTTGAGTAGTTGTAAAGTGAGTACTGAAAAACAGTTTAGATCCGAGATGAATCGATTAGGACAGCTTAGGCATCCTAATTTAGTGCCTTTGTTGGGGTTTTGTGTAGTTGATAGTGAAAGGCTTTTGGTGTATAAGCATATGCAGAATGGGAGTTTGTATTCACTTTTGCATGGTAATCTTAGTACTGGGGTTAGGAGTAGTAATATTGAACTTAGTTGGCCAGCTAGGCTTAGGATAGCTGCTGGTGCAGCTAGAGGACTTGCTTGGCTTCACCACGGGTGTCAACCGCCGTATTTGCATCAATACCTTAGCTCGAATGTGATTCTTGTAGACGATGATCTTGATGCTAGGATCACGGATTTTGGGCTTGCGAGGCTCGTTGGTTCTAGTGACTCGAATGATAGTTCGTTCGTCAATGGGGATCTAGGAGAGTTTGGTTATGTGGCTCCTGAATATTCGAGCACATTGGTTGCGTCGATGAAAGGGGATGTTTACAGTTTTGGAGTAGTGATGTTAGAGTTGGTGACTGGACGAAAGCCTCTTGGCACGGGTAATGCAGAGGAGGGGTTCAAAGGTAGCCTAGTTGATTGGGTTAACCAGTTCTCGAGCTCAGGTCAAACTAGGGATGCGATTGACAAATCTTTTGTCGGAAGAGGTCAGGAAGATGAAATCTTGCGAGTTCTTCAAATTGCTTGTTCTTGTCTGGTTTCAAGGCCGAAAGATAGACCATCTATGTACACAGTGTACCAATCATTGAAGAGCATGGTGAAAGAACATTGCTTTTCGGAACACTTTGATGAATTTCCAATCAACTTGACCAAGCAAAATCATGATCATAAGGATTAGATTATAGCATGAAATGATTAGACAAATGTTTCTAGTTTTGAATATTTTAGTTATGGCGCTTGTACTTCAGGCTGAAGGTAGTTCCTCTTTGAAATCACCCCTCGTCATTTATCGATAACTTTGTATAGTTTGAAATTACCAAGCAACTTTGTATGAATGCATGATCTTTGTGCACATATGTTGTCAATCTATGTTTAAATGTTTCAGTTGTGAATGAGTAAGTATTGAAGTGCTGTTTATCACATCCATATCTTATGTTAAAGTAGCTTCTTTGATTAGAATGTTAAGTAGCTAGCTATATTATTGGTATATGAATTTTTCTTTTTCACTCAGTCATCAATTCTCTGGTAATTGTCAACATTGATGTGGAATTCTATTTCAAGCTATTCATGACAGCTAAGATGGTATTTGTAAATTTTAAGGCCAGCCATTTCTTGTTTGGGTGTTTTCATTTGGTATTACTTGCTTTGCTTGCTCATCCCACGTTTCCAATTTGGATCACTGCTTTACATAAGTTCTGATATTCTTTTATAGCAGTGATATTTGGCGCGCATCTCAACTATTTCAATAGGTATCGTCAAACCTCTCTATAACAGTGTCGTTTGCTCCTATATTTTTTAGTTGTTATAGTGAAGTGTTGTTACAGAGGATATATACTATAACATAACATAAAAATCGATTCCGAGAAAAACTTGACTTGTGAATACCAAATGAGAAGAAACTGCATAATTTTTTTGTTCAAATATTATGAATATTGAGCAACTCTAGTTGCATAACATGACAAAATTTCCAAGCAGGCATCCCTTTTTCCCAACAATAAAACTGACAGAATTTTAGGAACAATACAAGGGTCAAAATTGAGTAAAAATTGCTCAAGATGATAATAAAGAAAAATACTCCTTCCGACCTCAAAACATGGGACTCTCTTGATATTATTTATAGTTTGTCCTGAGGTTGAAGAGATTAGGCTGGTCAATATATTTTCTTCTGTAGACGACTAAATAAAATAAAATGAAAATGGTGGCCCTCTTAATCTAATCCTCCATGTGAAAGTCAGTGTCCCTTTCCCTTTCTTTCTCATTTGTTTTTCTGTTTTCTATTTTCTTTTGTTTCTATGCCTTTTGTTCTGCTTATTCCCTCCTTTCCTTTCCTTTCCTTTCCTTGCTTATGGAGTTTTCCCAACTCAAAACAATATTCCAACTCTGGAAATGAGATGTATCTGTGTGCGCACCTACTAACAACAACAATTACGTCTCAGTCCAAGTAAGTGGCGATATGAATCCTTACTTCTACCGTCTTTTATATATTTAAAATCGGGAAAGGAATTGATGTTCAACAATTGTATAGCTAGTCAAAACAAGTTGTAATTTGTGGGATATTATCTTCTTTTTTTGTTCTTTTAAATATTAAGGACACGAGAGTTAGTGAATCAAATTTCGCAAGTTAGGGATCTAATGGTGGAAAAATACAGGCTACACTGATATTGAGTACAAAATTATGTTGACAATGTAGTCTTTGAATAGAGTTTGAAGTTTAATGAGCACGAGTGCTATAGTTCTCTTTTTAATTTTTTTTGGAGGAAGGATGAAGAGGAAAAGGCTTTTGCCAAGATTTTAACCTTGCATAGAGCGCGAGGTAAAGTTGCAGCTCACTTGTTGTTAGCGACGGAATCACAATTTTCACTAAAGAGATTAACAATATAAAGAAATAAACATGCAAAGAAGCTAAGAGAATTCAACAATAATATATATACGTAAAAAAATTAATTTTAACCTTATATATAGCATAATTTTTTGACAAAAGGAGTTCATCTCCTCCTAACTCAACACATGTTTGTTGCAACTCCCATCTTATTGAACACAAAATTTGGACGGAATACATACAGAGACACCTAAAGTTGGCACCATTTTTCACTTAGACACTTAAACTAGGCCTCTTTCCATCTGAAGTCATTTCTTAGGCATTTACTATACCAATTAGACACATTTTGTGCAGGTGGCATATAGCGCGACTTACAACCTATTTAAGCGCGTGAAGGATTCCAAGAAGGGATTTTTCCTTTCCCAATTATACACATAACGGCAACATTTTGAAATAATATATATCTATTTAAACCCTAATCCCTTTCCCAAATTTGTCAATTTCAGACTTCTTCAGCACTTCTCCTTCTCTTCTTGTCAATTCTTTTCTTCTCTTCTCTTCTCTTCTTTCTCTCGTTTCTGTTCTCTTCTTGGTATTAATTATTTCTTCTCTTCTCTTCTTTCTCTCGTTTCTGTTGTTGCCGAGTTTACTTTCTTCTCTTCTTTCTCTCGTTTTTGTTGTTGACGCGTTTATTAAGGTCGAAACTTTAGATAATATCCATTAATGTCGAACTTATCGGAATCACTGAACTCGTCAATGTCACCTTGCGCTGCCGCTCGAATTTGTAAGTGTGGTGTTTCTCCAAAATTGAGTACTTCTTGGACACAACTAAACCAGGTAGTATGTTTTTTTGCTTGCAAAACCGGAAAGGTAAATCTTTTGTTCTTACTTTGTATTCTGTTTTATGAATTATTTTCTTTGATAAAAATTGATTAAATGTGTTTGTGATATTTGTAGAAAAAGAGTGAATGTGATTATTTCTGTTGGTATGATGATGAGATGCTCTACTCAAGCAAAGAAAATAATTTGGGTTTATTAAAGAGAGTCAAAGCTTTTGAAGAGGAGAAAGATCGAGCCAAAAGAAGACTGATCCTTTTGACGATTGTTGTTGTATTGTTGCTCGTTTATAGAAACTGTAGGACTGATACACTTTGGTTGTTTTAGGTGTTGTTGATTAATTTGGCTGCATTTTTGTAATATTAGCAGTAGTATGTAATGTTGGTGCTTCTGTTTTGAAACTACTAGATATGAAATGTTCTATGTAATCTAAGCATTGCTATGTAATTTCAACTGTTGTTACTAAAATGACTTTTGTACAGCTGACTTTTGTTATAAATTTCTGTTAGCTATAAATTTGTGTTAGTTTGGCTAACTATTGTACAACCGACTGTTGTTTTGACCTACTATAAAATATTTTGCACAGCTGACTTGTGTTGAAATGTTGAAGATTGATGCTATGTAATATTGACAGAAAAGCACCAATTATAAGGTGTTTACCTAAAACAAAACAAGGCATAGCCATATCATTAATTACTGTTATGCAGCAATGACACTAACAAATGATCCTTACCAAGTTTAATAATAACAGTAGATTACACAACTGAATAGAACATAAGAGTTTAGTTCTTCGAACACTAGATCCCAAAATATAATAGGTTGATACTACATAATCATATAGTCAAGATAAGTTCCAAGGATACTACTTCTTGCTGAAGTTTGCCTTCATCTGCTGCAACTGGGAAATTGTGACAGCATCATGACCCTTCCACCTCAAGCCTCTAGCCTTAAAACCAAGGTTTATTCCTGTTGTATATGCACTCTTATAAGTTGAACCACTTGAAATAACTTTTTGGCTTGATGTTCCGGGCTGCAGTTTTCCAAATAATAAAGCACAATCAGTAAGTTATTTCTAAGTCATATTATAGATGAAATATGTATGAATATATACATTTAGTATTTGAGTTCCACTTGCAGCTGTGTAGATGCCAAATCCAACATTTTTGGACATTTTTTCTACTCCTTTTTCATCATCTTCTTTACCTGCACCCCTTCATCTCTTTTGGCTAGTAGTTGCTTTACCCTTTGAAGGAAGTTGACTGCCTAATCCTCTTCTAGCAGGCATGCACGAATCTGTTGACCTTGGTGGTGGTTGACTTGAACGTCTAGCTTCATGAACCCTTCTAACTCTTGTTGTATCATCACACATAGAGTTTGTAGGTTGGCTTGAGCTTCTTGCTGCATCATGTTGGCTTGCTCTTTTTGAGCTTTGGCTATCTTGCTGTGAAGGCATCCAATTTTCAGCCTGCATGACATTGAGCAATAAGAAACATTTGACAATGACACTAGATTCATATGAACAACAACAAACATTTGATGGCAACAGGAAACATTTACCTTACAATATCTTTTGTTATGTTCCTATTGATGGCACTTGGAACATGTAATTTTCACTCCACACTGGGACAACTTTTCATATTTCTTTTTTGGTTCATCTTTGCCTTTTCTTCTATTCCTCCAAGGTCTACCATACATGGGTTTAGGTTTGGGAGGCTCTATCTTAGGATTGTTGGTTTCAGGCCACATCTTCATATTTGTCATAGGCTGGATGAAATACTTGTATGCTTTTAAGAAGGTATCCCTCTTATATTAATGCTCCACTGCATGTTCAGGTTCTTCGTTTATGTGATAGTATGCAAGAACAGCATGTTGGCCTGGAATACCTCTTAACTGCCAAGCTCTGCAAGTGCATACCTTATCAGTCAAATTAACTACATGCTTATGCAGTCCTTCTCCAATCTCAAATCCAACATCAGCATTCCAAATGACAGTACATTTTCTAGCAAGCTCTTTGCTATCCTTTAACAGTAGCCTAGCCATAGGTGATATATCAGATATCCAAGTATCAGCAAATTTCAACATATCCACCTACCTAGTCAATATTTTCCTTCTAATCTCCTCCAACATAGTTATAATTTATTTATGATTAGAAGTTAAAATTCATGAGTTAAATGTCTCACATATATTATTTTCAACAACATCGCAGTTGGAATGCACTTCAAAATATGCTCTAACCCATGACTTTTTTGGATAATATAACAAATCCGTACAAATATCTTTACCAAGTTTGTCCATTTTCTGAAACTCCTTCTTAAAAATAACTTCATAACTAGCTTTAGAGCACCTCCAAAATTGTTTTCTCCTTCCCTCTCCTTTCCATTTCTTATGCCAATTAGACCAGATGTGCCTGACACACATTCTAAATTCAGCATTGGGTAAAATTTCATTCAAAGCTGCATCAAATCCCTACACAATAATGAATTCACATTAGAGCAGCAGATTACTTAATAGCATAGCAACAGATTACAATAATAGCATGATATTCACAAAATTACTTAACAACTGAACAAACTTAACAACAACAGTAGATTACTTAATAGCATAGCAACAGATTACAATAATAGCATGATATTCACAAAATTACTTTACAACTGAACAAACTTAACAACAACAGTAGATTACTTAATAATAGCATCAATAGATTACAAAATCCCTTTCCTCTAACTACTTAATAATAGCATCAGTAGATTACAAAACCACTTACCAACTAAACAGATCACAAAATTATAGCAGATGGCAGTACATTACTTAACAACAGCAGATTACAAAACTACTTAACAAACTACTTAAGAGATAACTTAACAGACCACTTAACAAGCTACTTAACAGATCACTTAACAAACTATTTTTCATATCTACCATCACAGTCAATCCTTCTCCAGTTCCCAAGTGTAAATCATCTTTCAAGTAGTTAATGAAAAAACTCCAGCTATGCTTTGTCTCCTGGTCCACAACTGCCCATGCGATGGGAAACATTTGTTGATTTCCATTCTTGCCAACAGCAACTAGAAGCTCACCTTTACAAGCACCCTTTAGGAAACAACCATCAAAACCTATGATTCTTCTACATCCTTCTAACCAACCTTTCTTCACTGCATCAAAGCACACATAAAAGTAAACAAAGAGACTTTTTCCTGGCTCAGTTTCACTGTCCATCCTTACCTAACATGAGCTACTAGGATTGGTGTTTTATCATATCAGCATAATCACATAACCTTGCAAACTCCATATTCCAATCACCCATGGACTCTGAGAACACGCAGTTTAGCCCTATAAAAAATTGTCTTGCCAACATACAATCCTAGCTTGTCCCTGCACAACTCATGTATTTCCCATATCCTTATGTGAGGCTGCTTAGTTATTTCATCTTTGAATTTCTTTGCAACAAACTTTGAAGTGCACAATTTATTCTTGTTTGAAGTATCACATTTGTGTACTGGGTAGTAGTTATTTACTTTAAAATCACCCGAATCTATATCAATACAAGCATAGCACACCCATTTGCATCTCTTTGATTTACACTTATCCCTTACCCTATATGGTTTATTTGGTCTCAATCTAATCTGCACCTTGAACTCAATTGCATAATTCACTAATGCTTTCCGAAACTCTATAGCATTCTCAAAAATCATCCCAAGTTCAAATATAGCAACTTCACAATTAGGATCATACATGACTTTTGTACTCCTCCTTCTTGTTGGTATATCAACACCAGGAATAGCTTCAAGATCTAACTCTTCTGTGCTATCTTCACTATCAGTCTCTGAACTATTAATAAATTGCTCATCTCCACCTAATTTACCTACATATCCGGAAGCCTTGTTTCTTCCAATATCCTCAAATCCTCTGTCAATACCTGCTTCTCCTAGTGGTATCTCCTCTGTTGCAATTGGTTTTTTCCTCTGCTTATCCTGCCTCTTGCTCCTCCTTTCAGCCCTTAAAGATCTCAATTCATCATCAACCTCTGAATCATCTTCTTCAGGAAGAAAATCTGCTCGTGAGTCACTATTTTCAACATCTGATTGCACTCCATTTTCATCAACATTATAATCTGGTTCAGCAGCATTTAAAGTTGGTTCAACATCATTCAAAGTTGGTTCAGAAGCATTGTGAGTTAGTTCAACATCATTCAAAGTTGGTTCAGAAGCATTGTGAGTGGGTTCAACAGGCAGCTCAATAGGTTCTTCAGTATTTATATTACTCCCAGGTGTTGCCCTAGCTTTAAATTGGTCATTATCACCACCGCCTACTTCTGTCTCACATAAAAGACCAACTATGTCTTCGAGTACTTCAGGCTGACTCACCCCATGACGCAAATAAACATCCAAAATATCACCATGTTGTAAATCTTTCACAAATTTAAATAATTGAAAATCAGATACGACTTTGATAAATTCACCATTTTTTCTTTGACAATAAAATCCTTCGACACCTGCATACCCGAGGTCTTTAGCATAAGCGGACAACTTGACAACACTAAAATGGTCTTTATCGATAGCAACAACAAAGACATCTAATTCCCCTTTGTATAGGTTGTTCGATAAATATACCCCCGTGGTGAAAACGAGTTAAAATATAGCTATTCATAATATTCCCTTACATAAGACGACAAGGGACCAGCACAAAGGAAAACCCCAAAAAATCCTAGCTTTATCAATAACTTTAAAAAAAAGCATTAACTGTAGCAATAGAAAATAAGGAGAGATTGCACCTTTAAGCGTTGTAAATACATTGAGAAATCAGTAGAAATACTAGATTCCAACACCATTGACGGAAAGAAGAAGAAGCTTAGTAACGATGGTTTCTTTCTTTGTTTTCATCGATGGTAAAAGGAACATGGCTAATTTCTTTAGATCGTTTGTTTAGGGCTGATTATTTGTGTATTTTAGTGGAAATAAGAATATAGGTGAGGTGGACAGCGAAATTAAATGATGTGGCACGATTTTAATGGTTATTTGTTCCACGTGGACGGAGATTGCAGAACACGCGCTTGGTGAATTAATAAACCTGCACAAAACGTGTCTAATTGGTATAATAAATGCCTAAGAAATGAGCTCAGATGGAAAGAGGCCTAGTTAAGTGTCTAAGTGAAAAATGGTGACAACTTTAGGTGTTCCATATGTACTACGACCAAAATTCGAATTATGTCTTAGATACACATGAGTATGAAGTTGTAGGTACATTTTTCCGATCTAGAGTACCCGGTGCACTTTAATAATAGGAAATTTGTTCCAAATTTTAAAATTGGTGAGTTGAAATCCACTAGGCACCAGCAATCCATGGTAAGCACATCTTCTCCCAAGAGCTTTCTATGTTATTGTATTGACACCAGATTTATGCCTCTATATTTTTAAGGCAAAATACGTAAATTACCTCTTGAACTATGGACCAAATTCATGTTACACATTTTTTGTAGACGAAAATCACTTTACACACCCAGCCTTTCCAGAGTGTCCCTAAGACACACTATTTATTTCTTGACCAGTTTTTCAAAACATGTGTAATATCACGCACCAGTCATACAACAACACGTGTCATTGACTAAAAAAAAAAAAGGAAAAACAAACCCCACCCAAGTAAAAAAGAAAAAGCAAAAATGAAAAGGAACCCATCTCCTTCATCGTGCCTTCACTAGAGCTTTTCAGCTCATATCTTTGTCTTCATAAAAAATAATCTTTCATCCTTCATCCATTAACATACACATATCCAAGAAAAAAGCATGGATAGACCAAAAACATAACCTAGTTTTCAACGTCCCACTACCACTATTCACCTTCCACAACCTTCTTGTTATCTTCATTGGTTCCGACAACCAAAAAAACCCAGATCTTCGCCTTTCAATTAAAAAAATAGAAGCTCTAATCAACTGCTCCTACCTTCTGATGTATTCTTTTTTTTTTTCTTGAAATTTTTTGAGATATAACAAGTGGGTTTTCTCCATGGCTGCCTCATTGTAAAGGAAAAAAAAAGAAGATTTTTCTCAATTGTTCTTCCAATCTCACTTGAAGATTTCATTACAGATTCTTCTACACTCTTGTAATTTCTTCTTGAATTGATTTTTTCAGATTTGTTTCCTCGATCTGTCACAATTTGAACATATTTCTTCATTAAAAGTGGAGAAAATGGATAGTAAACATCTATATTATCTTCAAATTAACCAGATTACTTTAGAAAGAAAAAAAAAAAGGAAGATACTGGGAAAGGGAAAAAATAAATTAACTGTTGGATAAATTCTATTAATCTGGAGCCTTCAAATAAATCATTAGATATACAGATTTTTATTGCTCAGACGCCTTATTTTGTTTGTCAAACACGCACCTGCCATGTAGACATATAGGTGTGTCTTAAGCACACACTGAATGTTGAATGTGTAAGGTGAGAATAAAGATTTGGTCCATCGACTTATGTGTTTTGCCTAATTTTAATCACCTTTGCTGACAATATGAATATTTGAGACCAGTTTGCCTGAATACCAAATACAACAGTTTTCACCAATTGAACTCTCCCCGTATACGAAAGTTTCTTTACTATGCTTAATAAAACCTTTATTAAACTCTCAATTTTTGATCAATATGCACTGGCCTTCTGCTTTTGTGCAAATAATGTATATTTCGTTTTGAGGATATCGTCGTTAACATGTTTATTGTTTATATATTTGAATTAGTACGACGTTTATAAGAAGAAAAAACTTTCAAAACTTATAATCTTAAACATATTATAATATTTTTGTGGGTATAAGATTTTGAAACTTGTGACGTTAAATATGTGATAACATTTTAAAAAAACTTCTGTAAAATAAAAAGTATAAAGTTAATTATTTTAAATTTATAAGTCTGTTTTTTTTTTTTTTTTTTTTTTTTTTT
>ML418170.1:24622-55270 GCA_005239525.1 Nicotiana knightiana | reverse complement strand
AGTAAATTTTTTTAAATTTTTAATCGTTTTTTTTTTTTTTTTTTTTTTTTTGTATGGACTAACAATGAAAATGTGTCCTATTTTTTTGGAACGGAAAGGTAGTTCATGAACCGACATAAATTGCACCCGCAGGGGGTTGAGGGACAATAAAAGAGACAAAGAGGATCTCAATAGGTATAAAACAAACTATAGGGGTTGGTTAAACAATATACAGATAATTAGAGGAAATCTACGAATTAATTCAGAAACCTCCAAAATCAAACTTGATCGGCGGTGAGAAATATGGAGACACAATCGATCAATTCAATGGATTCTCCATTTTCGCCGGCGATTCTCCTCTTCCTCTTCCTTTTAGTTTCTTCTTCTCCAAATCCAACCGTAGGGCTCGATGCGATCTCTAAGGAACAAATACAAGAAGGCATCGTATCTCTAGGGCGGAGACATCTGATGAGCTTTAAAGAGACGCCTATTGGTACAAATATCACTTACGATTGTTCTCCTTCTGGTCCTTGTGTTCCTTGTACTTATTCCGAAAAGGTTTTTCTCTTTTTCCTTTGTCAGATTGATGAATATTTCATTTTTTGTTTTAATGCATGTATAGAACGGTGTCATTCTATTTGGTTTGGCAGCAAAATAATGTGAGATAGTTAGCTATCAAATTGAAAGTAAATTAGAGCACTTATTGAACTGTATAGGGAGAAGGGGAATGGCAATTGGTTATAGTCTCAAGTAAACAAAAATGAACGAAAGTGATGTGTAAATAAGGCTTGTTTAGATTGGATTTTTGATGTTTCCCTATGTCTTTCCTGTAGAATGATGAAAAGTACAGGTGCAGTGAAACTGGTTATCGTATCCCATTCAAATGTGTAGAGATTAAAGCTAGTTCAAAGGAAGTGAACAGCAGTAGAGGAAAGAAGAACCGATCTGCTCTGGAGGACACTTATGCTGCAGTAAGGCCACATGCGATGAAGCATAATGGACAAGTTCTTACGTCATCGGTAAGAGAAAGAATTTTGCTGGATGATTCATCCACGTCGAAGAGTGGATCGCATACTTATGTAACTTATAGGAGCTGTGTTCTCTCTGTTAATGAAGAGAAGCTGTCAGTTCTGGGCTTTGAGGTAAGTACATGCTATTTCTGCTTTACAAAAATGCCTTGTGGTGAACCATCAAATTTACATTCTGCAACCAGGAAGGTTCTAACATGTCAGGCATATAGAGTTGTTCACTTTTTCTTCCAATGTAGTTGGTTCTTTTAGTATTCAGAGTTCGTTTTAGTGCTATCCAAGAGCGAAGCATGAAATAGGATGAACCAAATGATGTGAGAACCATGTATGATAATGTTGTTGCCTGGGAAGGCAGTAAGCACTCTGTCAGCTTGAACTGCTACAATCTAAAAAAATATGTGAAAACCAAATAAGTGTTTAAGGATTAAAGTTTATTGAGGTATTTACAAGAGAAAGAAGGTGCGAGTTAATGAAGTATAGAGAAGTAATAGATGTTTTATTTTGTTATGGAAAACCACTCAATTTACTAGGACTTCGAAAGGAAGCAAAGGAGACCTAAGGCATTTCATCTCTAAACGTGAAAAAGTAAAACTAGGTAAAAGCCCGGGTAAGCTAATGGAAGCAGAGGGGTGTATTGCAATTCTAAAACTTCAAAGAAATAGTTAAAGATCTGTATTCATAAAATGGAGAGAATATTATGAGGACTTATTCTCCCTAATTCTTGAAGAGTTCCTCTTGGATTGTCATGTGTAGTCAAGAGATAAATCCAGGTTGAGCTTCATCCAAAAAAAAAAGAAGATAAATCCAGGTTGAAGTTCTGTTATCCAAGAGATCCTATTATTTTCTGCCTCCAATTCACAGTCATGTCCAGTGTACAAAGGATCCCTTCTACCTAAAGCCTAAAGCTTAAAAGACTATGGTTATACCAAGGCCTTCAAAAAATTTCTTTAAGGTAAAATTTTATTAATAAAACAACACTAAGACCGTTCCGATTATGTACAAGATGCATTCACAAGTTTAATCGTTGTTCACTATTAGATAAAGAGCCAGTGAAGTCTAAGGAGGTGTTTTAACAGATTTCCCAGCACTTCATTAGTTTTATTACGGTGAACCATCAACCGCGAATGTTTTTGGGAACAATGTCTCCAATTAAAAGATTTTGTCCTGCCATAATTACTTGTTGTTAGTGTGTAATTCTAACAGTTATCAGTTTCTTAGTTTTCTCGACTGATCCAGTCATCTAGTTTCGACAACTTCCTGGATTTCTTTCTCCTGAATAAATAGATACAAAACAATTTGCGAGCAAGTTGGTGCAGGCACTACTGCTAACAATAAAAATATGATAGGAACCATTCTGCAGGCTTGCCTTAGAAGTATTGGCTGCTAGTACAGTGCACAAGGATATTTGCGTTGCGTGGTGTTATTCTTTTTTGGACATGAAAATTCTTTAGGCGTAGTCAACCTAATTGGAAGATCTTATCATTCTGTCATGGACCTTAACTTGGTATTTGTTGCTGCGCCGTTCTGTTTTCATATCCCTCTTCCCAGCGACCAAACTGAAATTCAAAGACTTTCACAGTTAGCTGATGCACACAAAGTTTCAGTATAATCATCCGAAGAACAAGTCTGGGACCAACACAACTTGTTTATAAGGAGACCCGTTATACCTTGTGGAATATTTCTCTGAAAAAGCCTCATAGTTTGATCGGAAGAGCTAGCTCTTTCTGATTCTGTAAATGTGTTGGAATTAATTGGCAACATCTGATTCTTATTCTGAGTGTTTTAATTGGATCGGTTCTCTAGGTGCTTATGCTGGGCTTGCTGATTGTCAGTGGTTCAACAATATACTTCAGGAAAAGGCGAGCAGCTGCTGCACCTGGTGCTGGACCAGTTAGACTTCCAAATAATTCTCGATTTTGACTAAATCTGTAAATTCACAGCTTAGGGATTCCTTTTTTTTTTTCGTATCTTTTTTTTATTGTTTGGTCAGAGGTTGCACTCCTAATTGATTTGGTTAAACATGTTTGAGTCGGTGTAAAATGTTGTAGTTCATTCTATCATTTTATAGTTAGAAGAAAATAGAGATTTCATAGTTCCTCTATATCTGTACGTATGCCTTTGCTATACATAAAGTATGAAAGAAACTCTGGACAGGATAGAAGGTGATCATATTCTTTTGAACCTTTCAAATTACAGGATTCTCTGTTCATGATCTCTTCTTTCGGATGTGCATGGTTGGCAGCAGAATTAAAAAATATTCAAATTCATCTTTTACGGAGAATAGAACAATGTCATGGCACCTAAATTCACTTTAGCACATTCCGTGTGCTTTGAAGTTCTAAGTACTGCACAGAGGACATGATTTTGCACCAGAATAGTGCAGACCAACGAGGCACTAATAGAGTTCACATACCTATCAGGCACTATAAAACATCGGACCGAAGGGATTGTTTGATACTTTTGATAGAACTTCCGAGCTTTACAAAATTTTCAGATATTTTCAGTAACTTATAATATATTGGAAAAAAACGTGTCTAACTATTTGAAATTTATTATTTACTTGAAAAAACAAGTCTTACAATATTTAGAACTCTTGATTAATCTAAAGCTTACACTGTGGGTTATCATAAGAGAGATAGCAATCAATTGGGAAGTACCCACTTTCTCAAGTAACTAAAATGAAAGAAAAAGCTGTTAGTAATAGCAGAACAATTAATTTGATATAACCATCTACCAGTTCGAGTGCCAGGAGCCATTGGCAGTGGACTTGGGATAGAAAAGAGAACCTGCTTTCTACGATAAACTTCAAATACAGCCCACAATGTGCCATGTTATTGCTGCTTCTTTTTCGAAAAAATATACACAACAAGACCACTAAGGCCCTTTGTCAAAACTGTGGTGGATCTCTGGCGCACATGTTCAAAGCCAGCAGCATAGTAAACTCCAAACAAAAGAATGGCGATGATAATAATCCTCAAATAACAACTCCTTTTACGACACATCTACAGGGATACAATATAGATGGGCTACAATCAGCTCAAGTATTCGGATCACAAGAAGTAGTCTGGAGTCTTCCTTGTAGTGTCAGGCTCAATTTGCCGTGGAGCTGGGTCAAACTGAAGGAAATTTTGCTCCATATTTTCACCTATTTCTAGAATTGCAGCCATATTACCACACCGGTAACAATAGTTTGGAGCGCTAAATACCGTTACAACATTCTTATCCTGCCAAAAAGCAACCAGTGTCATGTTAATAGTACAATTTAATAACTTAAAGACGAGTTCACTTAAATGAATAAAAGCGGGAGATTATTCCCTCAGAGGTGGGGAAGAAACTGTTCGGATTATATCCAGACCTGACACCAATTAAAACCTTCCATGACAAGCTGATGGGCTCTAGATATCAGTGTGAGACCATTGGTGTGGTTGAACTGAGAAGCTATATCCTGTCCAAATGTGTAACCAGCCCCTCGGGGTGATATTCCCCACCCACAGCGATCATCTGGATCAGACCACAGAAGATCACACATTGGCCCTTCATGTGGCACCTAACGACCATAAAAAAAGAGGTATAAATGATAGGATCAGTAACATTGGCATTAAGATGATAATAATAATCATGAAACATCTGAAACAATCGCAGCCACTAGTGCAAATAGGAAAGGAGCAACTGAGAGATAGTAAAGTGATTCTAGTATTTTGCCTTCTCTAGATACAAGAACTGGAAAAGTAGATTGCATTAACTGGTGAATGGGATATACTACAAGCCTCTATGTTACATACATGAAACATTGTCAAACCTATCCAACAACACATTAGAAAAGAAAATGGAACTCTTTCAACTTATGATAATAGAAACACATAATTCTCTTCCTGCTCAATTCTTGATTGTTTTGGTTCTGAATTTATAATCTTGCTGAAAAAATGGATGTAACCCACCCACATAAGACAAACTGTTGTGCCATAATGATCGATTTTGTGAGGTATATAGGTGATTAAGTTGATAAATGGTGTCAAATAGAGAGAGGAGGAAGAGCAGGCAGTGACAAAATACAAAGCAGACTAGTTTGACATATCATGAACATGTAAAAGCTTGAAGAAAACAACTATTATTATACCTCTTGTATACGATCCAGTGCTCGGATGTTATCGAGGGTATCAAGGGATGGTGAGAGTCCTCCATGCAAACAGAATATCTACAAATTTCTCAAAATTAGGCATATAAAACTTGCCAACAGTTCTTTTCAAGTAAATTGCCAGCACTGTTAGAGCTCAAACCTGACTCTCTATGAGTGCCGTCAATGGTAGATAATCAAAAAGATCAGTGAAATGCTTCCAAACATTAGCATTTCCATACTTCCTCAAGCATTCATCATAAAACCCATACCTAGCAGGAAAGGAGATCTGTCAATTACTGCAAAAATGACTCTAAACCTGCAGTCATATTTTGTGTGGTGAAAAACAAGTAGGGCAGCTGATCAGGAATAGCATAGATGATCCCTCCCTGTAAGACTACCTATAGATATACTTGATTTAAAAAAAGAAAAACTGCATACAGATCTCTTCACTGATAAGTAAACATACTTAAATATCTATCTAATGGTTCAAGAGCAAAGTTGTTGAAGTGAACCTAGTGCACTGCAGAGCGCTCTAAAGAACAAGGTATGTAATCTCCAAATGTGACTCAAGTTATCAACGCTAATCATTGGTTAAAACATAACTCAAGACACGCGCAAGAAGAGACTTTCTAAAGATCCTTATTTAAAAAAAAAAAAAAGACACTTTCTAAAGATCTAGCAACTTAACATTCAAGCTTTCTAATATGACATCATTGTCCAACTACTCAGTTATGAAATCCTCCTCTTGAATATGATTACTAAGTTTGTCCATGCAAAGAGTTTCATCACTTTTTGAGAGCAGGTGTGGTTGGTATCATGAAGGTCAGAGTGTTCTCAACCAAAATCTTCACAAAGACCATGTAAAAGATTTTGCATATATTAGTAAAAGCACTCGCCATGACAAATTATATTAGAATTCCAGACCCAGTGATATTACATTTTTTCGAAATTCTTTGGACTACTACATATTGTAACTGTGAGTAACAAATTATGGTCTCATTCAATAAGTAGAGGAGCATAAAATCATATTTATCCTCATTACAACTTCAAGATGAGAAGGAAAAAACTGCTGGAACATCCTCATCTTCATTGTCCCAGATTTCTCATTAATGCACAACTTCAACCACTAACAACAAACCCAGTGTAATCCCATAAGTGGGTCTAGGGAGGATAATGCGTACGCAGAACTTACCCCTATCTTGTGAAGGTCGGGAGTCTATTTCGGATAGGCCCTATCCTTGCACATAAAAGAATAATGCATAGAAAATTATCTTCGCTTGAATTTAGAAGGTATTTTGACTCAGATGGAGTCATCAAATTAATGGGATGAGTTATGCATATACTCACTTTATAGCGAAAATCATATTTTATTTAGTACATTATTACATCATTTCTTCACTTTATTATTTGCGCATGACTTACATATTTTAAAATATTTATTTAACATTCACATTCAAATATAAAAATCTTATCAATTAATTGTTAGTAATAATTTTTTTTTTTTTTTTTGAAAGAAAATGTATATTTGAAAGATAGGATTCTAAGATCCTATTTATCTTTATCCAATAATAATGTATCTACCTAGATAATCCTACAAAAAAATAACTTAAAAAGGAGCAATTAAAAATTGGAGATCAGACTTATTTGTCTACATACAACTCTATTTATTTCCTTATGTATTGCTTATTTGATGAAATCTTATAGCTTTCAATTGGATCTTGGGTTATAAATATTGATATTATATACTTACTCAACTGAATTTTAAGAGTACTATTTATATACGTATATAAATCAGATCAATATAATTAAATTTTATATATTATCATTAGTAGGTAAAAATCATCAAACTTTCCTCAGGTGTTTTCAATAGGTATAAAGTTCTAACACCTGACCTCCATGGAAAGAGGGTGAAGAAATGGAAAGAAGAGTTGCATTGAGTATGCTGAATAGAAGCATCACATTCATATGCACACGCATTGCTTTTGTGCAACAGGAGAAGACATAAATCAAGAAAGGACATTTGAGCCATAGAAGCGAAAATTTCAGGGTGCTACCCTCACTGGCTCACGCAGATCCAAGGAGAGAGAAGCAAAGAGGAGATTAAACTAACCACTAGCAGAGAGTCGAATAACATAATCCACCAAACTGGACAAATTTTGAAAGAAAAAGTGGCATGTACGAACATCCTAGGCCAGTGAAACACTAAGTGTAAGAAACACATAAAAGTATCATGCACCAAGCAGCATAAATGAAACAATCACCAAATATAAAGAGATGGAAATTCTTCTACATACTTAGGCAGCATTGCATATTAAGTTCTTCTAAATTCTTTTAATCGGAGAAATAGCAGTTTAGCTAGATTAAGAAATATAAGAGCAATGCAGAAACCTTTTTTAATTTTATAAAAGCATCAGATAAACATAAAATTCCCACTGCCATACATAAACCAAATCATTTAAGAAATGACAAAGAATAATCCTTGAATATCACCTGTTGAGAAAGACATATCATCTTCAAAAAACCTCATTTATGCACTTTAATGATGAATAAATATTAAGGACTCACACTTGAGTGATCTGACGGCTTTCGTGGTTTCCCCTAAGAATTGTGATCCTATCTCTGTAACGGACCTTCAGAGCAACCAATAGCGTGACAGTCTCAACGGAATAGTATCCACGGTCTGCATTTGTTAGGCAATTATTAGTGACAAACAATGAATGCTAATGTACTCAACCAACAAGGAAACTGATAATACTAGTTAACACTTAACATACAGAGAAGTAAACTGAAAAGATAAGAAAAGGAATCCATCAAAGAAACAGTAAAAAGGTAATAAATGTAATCTGTCATTGCAGTTTATGGAGTGAGACCTACATAATGAAATCTACCTTAGATGAAAAGAATATTAGAAAGACAAAAGAAACCCTCAAAAGCCTTTATCTACCATCATGTCATAAGGAAAACATGTGAGTCATTTAAAAAGGAAGACAGTTACTAACTTTATAGAACCCGTTGACAGAACACTTCCTTTTTGGTAGAGCTATATACAGAAAACAAACAATGATAAGTAGGGAAAAATCTACACTGCTCAAGTGCCCACTTGACATCTGTGCACCAAATTTTTTATATGCGTAGAAGCAGCTTTCTGTATGGGGAGAACTTCTTCTAACAAAAGAACATATTTAGAAAGCCAAAAAAAATCCATGACATGTAATTACTTGTAGCATCTTTGTCCGCAATGTATGACTCAGGCACAAAATCCAGCACCAAGCATTGGTTTTACTGATGCTTCCCGCTCATACTAAGATAAGCTTGTGAGAGGACAAGAATCAGTATGTCTGACAGTTTTCAAGTCATCTTATTTGTAAGATAAAGTGAAACCATAACTCCAAACCAATTTTGGTCACTCGTCCGCCCAGAGGCTTGGTCTAGTGATAAGAGCACAACAATGATGTGCGCATGTCACAAATGTAAACCTCGTTGCAGATAAAAACGTGGTATTTATGTGGAGAAGGGCAGAGCTATGTTACTCGGACTCTTCAAAAGTGTTGTTGGGTACGTATCGGATCCTCCAAATTTAGTACATTTTTGAAGGATCCGACATGGGTGCGGCAACACTTTTGGAGAGTCCGAGCAACATAGGGGCAGAGTGAAAGGCCCATTATCCACCGAGTTTTGAACCGCGCGTCACTGGCCCTCAAAATTTTCTCTATTAAAAAAAAATTGGTCACTCGTCTGATTGGATGGCCAAATTATTTGTTCCTTAATCAGCATCCTGTAACTCTTAGGAGGATGTTTGCACATGTACGTTTTTTTACCAATTTGTCATCTTTGTCACCAAGGAAATTACCAAATGAAGCTCTTCCACGTTTGGCTCCAAAATATTATATCAATGCCATGAAGTAACTTTGTCATATTCCAACCACCAAGCACACTAGAAATCCACATCACAACAACACTTCATCATTCTCGAGTATAAACAATGATTAGATCAAAATAAAGCTTGCCATTTGTTCGATACATCATAGTAACACTGACAATAAATGAACGGCAAATCATATATCATCCTTATCAAGAATGATTGAGAAATAAAATCTCGAATAACGGCAAACTACAAAACAACCACCATAAGGTTGTTACTTCACGGCACTCTTACATTCGGCATTCTACTTAGTACACAAAACAGCACAACCTCTATCATCCTTCAAGTGCTGCTCACATTAGCAGTAGCATTCTTACTTATTTTGTTTTTGGTTTCTCATCCGGTGTCTGGTATCCGCTTTAGGACTAACAATCTGGTTTCGTGCCACGTAAGGCCCATTAAAGGAGGAAGCACTCACTAGTATTTTTCCATACCCAGAGCTCAAACTCAAGACTGCCGGTAGCATTTTATTTCTACTTCCTATTTATGTCCAAAAAAAATCATTACACGCAGAGAAAATTAACATAAAAACCAAGATATCATGTGATTTCTAATTTAACAGAATGAATCTACCAAATCCAACCTAGATTTTACATTTTCAAAAAAACAATCCTTAGAATCCACAAATATATAACCTGATTACCAAAACTCACCAACATAATCGCCCATGAAGAGGTAATTAGTATCAGGAGCGTTGCCGCCGATTCGAAAAAGCTCAATAAGATCATAGAACTGTCCGTGAATATCACCGCACACCGTCACTGGACATTTCACCGGTTGCACATTCCATTCCTCCACGAGTATCGCCCTCGCTTGATCGCACAGCGTCTTCACCTCCGCCTCTGATAACGGCTTGCACTCCATCAATTGTTCGATCTGCCGATCTACATCCGCGTGCGACGGCATTTTTTTTCGTTAAACACAAATTTCCTTCTACAATCGCCGATCTAGCAATTTTTCGCCGCTTTGATCGTCAGATCGAAAATCCAACTGCTATAATATTCGCCAATTGAATCGAAAGTTTTTACGGTCGACAATTAAAATCAAGCAGAAAAAAGTTATTCGAAATTCAAATTTTCAAAAAGTTGAACCTCGATAAAGCAACTAGGGTTTCAATCTCTGGAACATCTAATGTTTCCGATATTTGTCTCCATTCATGCGAACTGGAAGCTATTGCGCTCTCTCTCTCTCCTATGTGAAAATTGCAGCAAAAAATAAAAGGAAAAATATTTTCACAAATACGTAATATAGTACGTGCATTAATAAATCGAGAAAAATATTGTGATGTCTGTTTGTTTGTCTCTTTTTTAAAATAAAAAAATTTACACTGATTGTCTCTATATGTGTGTTCGTATCTATTTACTAACATTTCTCATTTACACAGCTCAATTAAAGCATTACTATTACTTGTCAAACACTCCTTTTCCGCGCGCTAAATGCCTTTAACCAAATGCAGGTGTTTGGAGATCATCTTTTTATTTTGGCTAATCGATTCTCTATCAATAAATTTTGCTTTAAGATCTTCATTTTGTTGTATTATTTCAACAACATTTTAAAGCAAAAATATTGTCAACAACTATATTATCTTGATCTTATCTTTTTCCCTATTGGTAGAAATTATTGAAATATGTTTGTTTTCACTATCTATCTATGTTATTTTTTTATATTTTTTTCGGTAATTAACTTTCTTTGTATTAAGCATTGCTCCATCTAATCCACAACTTGTCTTCTTTATGAGCTGTCCCAACAAACTTTAGCAATTGCTGCTTTGTTCCACAACAGTAGATTAATGAGATTCAAACCACCAACAGCCTTTGGAGTACACATTTTATCCCAAGCCACATAACTCTTCTTAGTAATAGTATTACTACCTGACCATATGTAGCTTCTACACATAGCCTCAATCATCTTCAGCACTTCCACAGGTAGTATAAACAACTGAGCCCAGTAGGATTGAATGCCAAAAATAATAGATTTGACTAGTTGTACTCGACCAGCATAAGATAATTTCTTTGCAGTCCATGAGGATATCTTCCCTGTGATTCTATCAATTAAAGGTTGCCATTGGATGAATGCAATTTTCTTGGTAGACTGAGGAATGCTTAGATATTTGAATGGTAGCTCTCCCTGTACAAAACCAAGATGATCCAGAATTTGCTTCTTCACTTCCTGCTTCACTCCACCAAAGTATACTGAACTTTTACCTAGATTGGCTTGTAATCCAGATGCTTTAGAGAATTGAGAGAAATACTGCTATAGAGTAACTATGGAAGTTAGGTCACCTCTGGAAAAAAGAAGAAAATCATCAGCAAAACTCGTATGAGGTATGCCAAGTTTTTTGCATCTGGGATGATACTGAAACTTGTTCTCTTTCCTCAGCTCAGTAAATGATCTGCTCAAATATTCCATGACAATAGCAAACAAGAAAGGAGAGATCGATCTCCTTGTCTGAGACCCTTAGCAGCTTCAAAAGGTTTAAGTAGTTTCTCCATTTACAAGCACATTGTAGCTAACTGTTCTGATACACTCCATGATCCATTTGATAAATCTATCAGGGAAGTCAATCTCTTCCATCACCTGTTGTAGAAAAATCCATTCTACTGAGTCATATACTTTATGAAGGTCAATTTTAATCATGCATCTAGGTGATATTTGAGCTCTAGTATAAGACTTGACTAATTCGCCAATGTAACATTATCAGCAATCTTCCTGCCAGGAACAAAACCAGCTTGAGATTCACAAATTATACTTGGCATGATCTTTTGGAGTCTAGTAGCTAGTATCTTGGATATCATTTTATACAAAACTGTACATCAGGCAATTGGTCTATATTCCTTGACTATGGAAGGCTTAGAGACTTTAGGTACTAGAGTAATGGTGGAGCAATTCACTGGTTTATACATCTTAGAAGTTAGGAAGAACTTTCTAATGGCTTCTTTGACTTGATTACTGATGATGTTCCAGGCCCTCTTGAAGAAAATAGAATTATAGCCATCAATTCCTGGTTCTTTATCATCTCCAATTGCCTTAAGGCTCTCCAAAATTTCTTGATTAGTTACTTCCGCACAGAGGTCTCTTCTTTGCTGCTGAGTTAAACTAGGACCATTGGCCATGTACATTCTATTTATGGCTAGAAGTGATTTTGTTGTTGATCCCATTAGTGATTTATAGAAACTCAGAATTTCCCCTTTAATAGCTTCAAGGTCAGTTACCTTATCCCCAACATTTGTGGTTATTTCAGTGATCTGTTTCCTTTGTGACCTGTCTTTCATAACAGCTGTGAAATATTTGGTGTTAAAATCCCCCAGTTGAATCCATTTTGTTCTTTCCTTCTGCTGCAATACACTCTCTTCAATCATAGACCATTTCTCCAAATTGAGTAGAGTTTCTTTCTCCCTTTGCAATAAACCATCTGAATAAGTTTTTGTAATCTGCTCTTGTATGTCTTTAGTTCCACTCTAGCTTTTTCAATTCTCTGAGCAATGCCCTTGAAATCCGTAGCATTCAAAGCTTTTAGAGGAGCTTTCAATGCTTTTAATTTGTACCATATTGACTTCATAGAACCAGTAGTACTTGATGAATTCTAAACAGATGCCACAATCTGAGGAAACTCTACATGATTAGTCCATACATTTAAGAACCTAAATGGAACTTTCCCAGTCCAAGAGGAAGTTGCTAATGTTATCACCATAGGAGTATGGTTAGAAATTTGAGGAAGATCATATACTATCTCCACATGGCTCCACTTCATCATCCACTCATAGTTACCAAAAATTCTGTCTAATCTGCTGCTAACCTTATCATCTCCAGGTTGTTTGTTTGTTCAAGTATAATACTCACATTTCCAAGGCAATTCAGATAATCCTGTCTGTTGGAGGCACAAGCTAAACTCTTGAATTTCTAAATAGCTGATAGGATTACATGAGAGTCTATCATTAGGATACAAAAGAACATTAAAATCCCCTGCAACTAACCATGGACTTGTGATATTTGTTGAAAGCTGTTGAAGATTCTTCTATAAATATCTTCTTTGTTCTATTCCATTAAATCCCTACACAACAGTAAGGTAATAGTGTATACCCTCATTTCTACTTCTTACTAGACAATGAATCATTTGAGGATCATCATTAATTCTAGTAACTATGATATGATTAGTATCCCATAGTAACCAAACTCTACCATTCCTAGCTTCATTATAATTAGCTAGCATACCCCATCCAGGAACAAGATACTTTGAAATTCTTTAGGAATTATCTTATTTCACCTCGGTTTCCACTAAGCCTACTAACTTTATTTTATTGCATCTAATATACTCTCTAACTTCCTTTTGTTTGTACATTTTATTCACACCTCTAATATTCCAGAATAACCACTTCATCACTGATTACTTGTTCCACCCCTATCTCCAGGTGGTATTTCCTATTTGCTATTAGACACTGCCTCAAATCTGTTTCTCACAGGAATAGGGGACAATGGAGGGAAATTTATAAGGTTCAATTCTGGGCTTTGGACTGCTTTCCCTTTGTCTTCCTGTCTTACATCACTGGAATCACCTCTTGGTTGAATAATCCTTTCCTTATACTTATAAACTTGAGCTATCATTATACTATTAAACTGTTGTGGTTGCTCAATTGGAACTGCTTAACTTTGTACAGGGGCTGCAGGGGCTACAGGAACTGGGGCTTTGGTTCTCCATTCTTGTGTAATTTTTCCTTTCTTAGCTTGGTTAGGTTGTTGATTACCAGGCCTCACTTGATTTGAACATCTATGTCCCACTACTAAACATTTCTCACAATTACCAGGCTTTCAATCATAAGTAACACTTTGCAAGAACTTCTTCTCAGTTGGATCCATCACCCAAAATTCACTTGGTAAATATTTAGTAACATTAATCTCAATAAGCATCCGAGCATAAGAAATTCTAGTCTGGTTTGTTGTACACTCATCAGCAAAAATAGGCCTCCCAATCACACTAGATATCCTGCTTATGAAGGTAACTTAAGAAATTTAGCCCATAGTAGAATGGATGTAGGAAACTCCTCTGTGAAATCAAAATCAGAGGTCCATGGCTTCAAAATGATAGGCTTATTAGCTACGGAATACGGTCCAACACATAGGATTTCATGAGCATCTTCCATAGTCTTAAATCTGATTATGTAGTAACCTTCATCATGGTAAAATAGGTCAGGTTCTGGAACATGTGACCAATGAACATTAATATATCTCTTCATCGCATTATACCCTGGTCCATCTCCTAAAAAGTATGCAATCAAAGCACATTTCCATTTGGTTTCTTTCTCTTCCACTTTAGTTTTTCCAATTAAATCATAGGTTGTCCATCTACAATTAGCGGTGGTATATAAGAAGCCACTACTAGAAAATGGGCCTATGGGAACGGTTTTTTTTGGCAACGGTTTACAAACCGTTGACATAGAGTAGATATAGTAACGATTGCAACCGTTACAATAGAACTTTGGGTGGTATAGCACACTTTAGACATAAAACCGTTGCAATTGTAACAAAACCGTTGCCATAGAGATTTGTTTCGCAACGGATTTGTAAATCGTCCCAATAGACATGTATATTGGAACGGGTTTGGAAAAAAAATTCTATCGGAACAGTTATTCATTTCCCTCGTTTTTTCCGCTAAAATTTAGTGGCCCGCCAAGTGACCTGTCATTTTATAATTTTTTAAATAACTTAATAAAGTAAATACAATAAACTATGTTCTCCACCTCCAGTACTAGTGTATCGATACATACATCCAAACTCTCCTCTCTGATCTCTTTTCTTGCCAAACTCAATTAATGGCCGAGTTTCAGATTTACTAAATTTCTCTTGGTCGAGTTTCAGATTTACTTTGTCACTTTCACTCTCTCTATATCTATGCAAATACCTCTTCATTTGACCACCAAAATCATCAAACCCTAGAATTCCCAAAGCCCAAAATGTGTCGCCGTTCACTATTTTCCGTTGGTCTTTCCGGCACTTCTCCGAAGCTTCGTCGGTTACAAATTCAATGAACTCAGATACCCATTTCTTCAAGGACAGTTGCTATAGCCTTCCCCAAATCACCAAATTCTAAAATCAGATTTGTGCTCAAATCAGAGAAGCCCAAAATTGTCATAGCCTGGTAATTTTCTCTCTTCTTTTGGTCTTTTTTACTGTTTTTGTTACCATTGCTATATTGAACTTTAATGTTTTTGTTACCATTTCTATATCATTTTTTACTGTTTTTTTTTACCAAAATCACCATAGTCATGGAGATATATTTTTACTGGTCTTTTGTGTTAGTTAGGAATCGAGTTTCAAAGAAAGAAAAATCCAGAAAAATACACTTTCGCTTTTTACTTCTGATTTGATTTTTGCTTTCTATAAGTGAAATTCAATTGAATTTGAGGGTGGTTGGAGTTCATCGCATGTTTAATCTTTTGTCTGAGTTCTGTTCGTGGTCTTAATCGCGGTTCCTTTGTTCGATATTGTCACTGTTTCTCGTCGGATTTTTTGGATCGAAGGAGTGTGGATTTGCTGATTTTTTCGCTGCTAATTAGAAGAACTTCAGTTTAATAAGTTCAATTTTTTTCCCTGTCTCATTTAATTTTAGTTAGATTTTATATTCTTCCGTTAATTGTGTTCTGTTTTACTTTCGTCTTTAAATGTTTGTGGTTTCAAATCTATTTTGGTTTGGACATATCAGAGTGCAATTTGATGTGATTTTGTGATCACTGAATTAGTATTCGATTGCGTGAGTTTTACATGAGTATGTAGTGTATTGGGTTAGTCTTCTTACTTAAATTCCAATTGATTCATTGCTTGAAGGTGCCCCTTTGATATGGTTGGAATTGGTTATGAATTTTATCTCTAAGGATTCCAAAAGATAAGCTAAAAATTCCATCAATTTGAGTTTGAAATTCGAATTTGTGTTCTTTATCATGTTCTCTTATCTTCTTTGTTAAAATTGGCACTTAGATGATCATCTGTTGCTATCCTCTGTTAAGATATGCACCATTTGATTTTTCTTTGGTCGCATTTTGAGTTCGACAAGTGAAATATCAATTAGTTGTAATTTCAGTTGACTCCTCGCGATTGCTAGTTATCTAGCTGTTTAGAACCTCTCGTTATTCATGGTTGAAATCGCTTTCAATGTGAAAATCAGTAAGAATGCAAAGCTACTCGAAGATGACTTGTGATGCTGAAATTTTATTTGATGGTCTTTTTGTAGATTGTTTATGAAAATATGGATGACTAAAGTTAGATGTTTTAGTTACCTTTTCGGTTTCTGATGCTATGTCTGTGTGTTATATGTTCATCGACAGCATAATAGGTTGTCTTAGAATATGAGAGCTTTCAGTTTGAATTTTCAAGAGATTGATCAATGTTAGAAGTGGAACTGCAGAAAGAAGTAGATGATAATTATTGGACTCACGGAGTTTGGTCACTAAGAAACATTGTGACTGGATTTTTGAATAGGTGAGATAATGGGAAAAGCTAAATAAAAGAGATGTATAGGTCATAAGATGCCCGGAATCTGGAATGATCTGTACTAGGCAAGGGACTCGATAATTTCGTTGTTGGGTGCATTTAAGTTCTTCTATATTTGGAAGTCTACGTGAGTGATGGTCATAGCTGCAATCAGATGAGTATTGTTATTTTAATTGTTATGTCTGATTTGAAGTTCAATACCTAGCCTAAGAGATCATAATATTTAAGCATAATTCGAAGGGGCTTCAAGAAGCTCTTGAATTCATTGATGCATGTTTTCGTTGCCCATATTAAATATACATAAAATATTTAATGCTAATTTATTCGCTATTGTATGTCATTATTGCTTCATAAGAGAGAAAAGTTGGCGCGTGATCTTGCAGTCTCATCTTATGCTGTTTAATAGATAAAAATAAGACAGGATAATGTTTCTTACAGATCTCTTTATTAAGTCATAAATAATATCTAACAAGACAATATGTGTATTTGTTTATTCACATGTATGCATATATACAGAATTTAGTGATCACAGTTTGGACAATGTTTCAGGCTACACAATGTTCTTTTATGTCTAACTATGATCTAACGATCTGTAAATGATACTCTGTTTAAATGATGATTACATGAACCTTCCACCAAAATTATTCTACATCAGTGCGTGACTGTGAGCTCAACACTCAAAAAGAAGTAAAAATAGTTTACTAGTAATAATAAGTTAAAGCACATAGCAGTAAAAGAAGTTGACAAATAGAAAATAATACTTTCCATAGTTTTCTAAAAACTCCTTTTTTTCCCTAAAAAATTAGTCCTCCGCGTGCAATTTGTATAAGTTTTTTTATAAAGAACCTGAACATTAGCTACCGGCTATCGCCATTGTATTTGTTCAGGTTCTTCCTAATTTCATAGGAGTAATTCTTTCTTCTGTCTCTGTAGTTTTCATTGCGAATTGAAAATTTCTTTCACAATACTCCAATTCTTAGTTCTCTCTGTATTTTCACGGCAGAGTCAATCATAAATGTAAAAGTTACAAACAAAGGATCAGAGAAACAATTTGAAGACCCAAATACTAAGGTAATAAGATTTTATTTGCTCTCTTTGCACTTTCTGGCTCTTAATCGAGAAATCTAGTCTTATTTTTGGGTTTTCTTATGGATCTTTTCAGTTGAATTAGGGATTTTGTGTAAATTTTCAGCTACTTTTTTCTTGTGCTAAAATCTGTGTTCATTGTATTTGAGTTTTGTGTGACTGCCGATTTTTGTTGATTGCAAGCAGAGGCATTAGAAAGGGAGAGAGGCTATTCTTTTTTCATCAAGATTGAAACTTTTGGAATTTTAATATTTTGTTAGAAAATAGATATCCTTCATGCTCCAAATGTTGTCATTTGTTTCAGTGAGAAAAGGGCCTTGAAAAGTCCATCATATATATTAAGGCAGAATAATTTCCGATAACAGTAAACAAAATGGTTACAATTAAAATTAAAGGTAATTTGTATCAATTGAAGTAAAATTTCAGAATTCAGACATTAGACATCAGAGAGCATAAGAGGCAGCACATATATGTTAAGTTACTTTGAACAATACATGCGATATTGTAGATTTACTCTTCTTCAACTTATTATTATAGCTATTAATGCAAGGGTATGTTGAATGTTGGAAGTTTTACTAAACTACCACCTCTTAATTAAAGAAAAAAGGATGAATACAATTACACTATGAATCAAGGAGCATATATTGTACCTTCCATGAAGAACATGAATATTATCTTTTGGTTATTCATGAGTTTGAACCAATATATTATGTTGTTCATGTTATAATTATTCAGCCTTCGATGTGAAATTAAATATCATATCTCCAATTTTTGCTCAATCTCAACCTAGGGCTAGGAGATCTTATCCTTTAGGTGTCAAATTTTCTTTTCATAAAGAAAAGTGAATTGCGTAATTAACTTTGCAATCTCACAATCTTAATTGAATAATTTTTATTCACAATTCCTTATCCTACATCTGTTTCTGCATTGCATAGTTTTTCTAAAAAGGTAGATTCTTTGTTTTTTACCTCCTAGTATGGCCTTCTTGATCCCTTGACCTTGCTTACCTTGAATACTAATTTCGGTGATTTGAATATATTATATAGGATATCTATGGATTATGCTGATAAAAGTTGGATGAATCTCCTTAGATGGACGGATGAGTATATAGGTGGAGTGAATAATTTTCTTGATAAGGTATTTGAACGAGCCGCCCAAGGAAATGAAATATTATGCCCTTGCAAAAAGTGAATTAATCACTATTGGCATTATAGAAATGTGGTGGAGGATCATTTGGTTGTTCATGGGTTTGTTGATGGTTATACCAAATGGATTTTCCACGGGGAAGGATTTTCCTCGAGAAATACACCTTCTCCAAGCAATGATGATGAAGGTTCTAACATGCGTGATGATATTGATGGAATGCTTCATGATATATTTAGAAATATCGAGGGTCGGCCAGGGGATGAAGAAGGAGCTGGGGAAAGACAATCTAAAGATGTAAGAAAATTTTCAAATTACTAGAGGAAGGAAAAGAAGAGTTATATTCGGGGTGTGAAAATTTCAGTAAACTGAGTTTCACTATTCGGTTGTACTTTCTTAAATCCTTGCATGGGTTGAGTAATGTGGCTTTCTCAAATTTGTTAGAGTTGATAAAACAGGCATTTTCCTTTGCTCAAATACCAGAATCTTTCAACAAGGCTAAAAATATGATAAAAGATTTGGGTCTTCATTATAAAAATATACATGCTTGCCCCAATGATTGCATGTTATTTTGGAAAGAAAATGAGAAGGCCGATAATTTCTCTATTTTTGGGTCTTCAAGATGGAAAAATGTTGGTCCTTTGACTAATGCAAGCTCTAAAATTCCTGTAAAGATTTTAAGGTACTTTCCTTTAAAGCCTAGGCTTCAGAGGATATTCATGTGTCCTGAAACGGCTGCTACGATGAGATGGAATGCTAATGAACGACTCAATGATGGGAATATAAGACATCCTGCTGATGGGGAAGCTTGGAAGGATTTTGATTCCTTGCACCTAGATTTCTCTAGTGATCCTCGTAATGTTAGATTGGGTCTTTCAAGTGATGGTTTCAACTCGTTTCGGACGATGAGCATTTCTCATAGCACGTGGCATGTTATCTTAATGAACTATAATTTATCACCGCGGATTTGCATGAAGCCAGAGTATATAATGTTGTCTATGATCATTCCAGGTCCATCGTCTCCGGGAAATGATATAGACGTGTACTTACGATCATTAATTGAAGAATTGAAGGAACTATGGGAAACGGGGATATACTCATTTGATGTTGTAACCAACCAAACTTTCCGAATGCATGCTGCCTTATTGTGGACAGTTAGTGATTTTCTAGCATTAGCTATACTTTCAGGATGGAGCACTAAGGGGAAATTGGCATGCCCCACTTGCAATTATGACACATGCTCTCAATATCTCAAACATAGTCACAAGATGTGTTACTTGGGTCATCGAAGATTTTTGCTTCTTGATCATCCATTCCGAAGAGATCAGAAGTCATTTGACGGTAAAAAGGAGCACAGACTTGCACCCGCTCTTTTTTCAGGTGAGGAAGTGTTTGAAGAGCTGATTGAATTCCACAATATCTTTGGAAAGGGAACTAAAAAAAGGCCTCAGAGTGCTAAGGGTCCGTGGAAAAAGAGATCCATTTTTTTGAATTGCCATATTGGGTGCATAACAAATTGAGGCACAATCTTGATGTGATGCATATTGAGAAAAACATATATGATAGTTTGCTCGGGAATTTATTGGAAATAGATGGAAAGTCAAAGGACCATGAAAATTCTCCCTATGACTTGCAAGAAATTGGGATACGAAAGGAGCTACAACCAAAAACAAATAATGATGGAACTATAAGCTTGGCTAAATCTTGTTTCTACATGAAACCAAAAGAGAAAAGTTTGTTTTGTACTATCATGAAAAATGCTAAATTACCAAAAGGGTGTGCTTCGAATATTTCAGAACGGGTGCATGTGAAGGAGATGAAAATATCAGGCTACAAGAGTAATGACGCTCATTTTATGTTGTATTACTTGCTCCAGGTTGCTGTTAGAAAAGTGTTGCCCAAGAATGTTTCATTGGCCTTGATTAGGTTGGGAAATTTCTTTAGAGCTATATGTAGTAAGGTTATAAGGAAAAGAGATCTTGAAAAATGCAATCTAAAATTGTTGAAATAACATGTGAGCTTGAAAATTTTTTCCATCCAACATATTTTGACATAATGCCACATTTGCCTGTACATTTGGTGGATGAAATTAAGCTTGGGGGTCCGGCTCATCTTCGTTGGATGTATCCTATTGAGAGAAACCTATGTAAGTACAAGGAGTTTGTACACAATCGATCTTGTCCAGAAGCGTCAATAGTAGAGATGTTTTTGGCTGATGAGTGCTTGACTTTTTGTTCAAGATACCTACATGATGGCGTGAAGACAAAAAATAGTATGTACCAAACTGTGGATGATGAGTGCTCTCAAAATTTCTCACCTTTATTCCCTAATATAGGCCATCCAATTGGAAGTAAGAAAAAAAAACTTTTCGCATGGATTCACAGTTATGTTTTGAAGCACATCGATATGCACTGTTCAATACTGGAGATGAGCAAATGGAAAAGTTTATCGAATAAGATAAATTTTATCTATATTTATTTATATTTTATATTCGTTTATTATATGACTAAACTTGAAATATTCATGATTGCAGGGAACATAAGAATTTGATTGTTAATCACAGTAGATCAAATGCATAGGAAAGAGCGAGGGATCATAGTCGGGAATCAGTAATTAGTTTAAAGAGAAAGTTAAAAATATTGTAGTGCCAGATTATTTACGATGGTTAGCCAAAGGACCCAATATGGTGGTCAAAATATATACTGCATATTTTATTAATAGATATCAATTTCATATCAAAGAACGGGATTCCCGAGGTAAGACTCAAAATAATGGAGTGACTTTATCAGCAACAACTGATAGTTTTGCTTGTGCTAGGGACCAACATCCCATCGATGGTGAAGTTATCTATTATGGAGCTATTCAGGATATCATTGAGGTTGATTATTGAGGTTGTTTTAGCGTTGTACTATTTAGATGTGATTGGTTTCGTAATGAAATAGATGATTATGGGTTAACTCGGGTGTACTTCAATAGATTATGTAGTACAGATGACCCTTTTGTGTTGACGTCATAAGTTTATCAAGTTTTTTATGGGGAGGAGACAATTGAAAAAAATGTTTATTATGCAAGGAATAAAGCACCCGTTGATTTGCATGATCTAGAAGAAGAGAATTGTCCCACTATTGGAGACACATTTTGGAGGGGAACCGAATAATAACATTGGTTCCTCCTCTAGATTACTTGATGTTGACGTTAGATTGTCAAGAGAAAATGTACCCGTTGATATTTTTGATATTCCAACTAATGCACAACATTCACATGATATGATTATAGAATCGGAAGAGGAGGATGAGTTTGATGATACTGATTGAGACTGGATGGAAGCAGATGATTAAATAAGAAAGTTCTGAAATTCTTTTAAATATATTCTTTTTGAGTAAGTGATAATGCATTTATATATATTAAGATTATTTTGGTGTTCTATCATACTTCTAATTGTGTTTCATTTTCTTTTAGAAGCTTGCAACGAGCTATATTGCCAAATATTATCGTGATGTGACTAATATGCCAGTGATTGTTGTTTTTGAAGGTTATTCAACTCCAGTGTGATCAGAGAAAGAACGTTGCTGCATTTCTTGCTTGGTTATACTCCAATTGTTTGTAGGCAACTTGTAGTACGGAAGGTAAAGCCATATGTTATTACTTGGATTCTTCAATTGGAAATTTCAAAAACTTATTTAGAAACGAAATGCTGTAGAACATATGCTTCTTTATTTGAACTTGAACTCTTTTTATATTCACTACATTTGAGTAGAAAGGCGCCTTATGGTCGATGGTGTTGAAAAGAATAAATACTGAGCTCAACATATATGCTCGTTTCTTTCTGTGTAGGTGCTCGTGAGTTTGTAAGAGTAAGTAGAACTGGAAGGCCTGATGATTTGCTAAACTCAACAATAGGAGATTTTAGCAGTGGTGCTATTCTTGGACGCATGCAAGGTCAGATTTACATCTCCCTCTGTCTCTCTTTTCCGTGTGCATCTATCTTAGTAGTGATATGTATGAGGAAATGCAGATTCAACCATGGTCCAGAGAAAATAAAATTGTTGTACCCCGTGTATCCCTCTGTTCTTATTTTAATGCTTTGTATATAAGAAGTGTTACCAGTTTTTGAGTGTCAAGTTAATGTTGCTCTTTTTTCTCTTCCAGGCATTTGTGCAGATTAATAAGAAAATATTTGTGCCCAAGATAAATTCAAAGGAAAGGATATATATTATAACGACCCGGTCAGTCGTTCCGTGAGATTAGCCCCGTTTTCCCTGTTTCAGCTTTTTCATGTGATAATTAACTTACTTATGATGTGTTGGGCCAGTTGGTTCGGATTTGGAGTGGTCGTAGTGAGAAGCGAGACACTTAGTCTCTTGGATTGGTTTTATAGTTGGAAAAGTCAAATGGGAGTTGACTTATAGGTAAACAACCTCGGAATGTGAATTTTATAGCTTGGAAAACTTCGTTAGGTGATTTGGGACTTAGGAGTGTGTTCGGAATAAAGTTTTGATGTCCGGTGTAGAATTAGGCTTGAATTGGCAAAAGTTAGTTTTTGGCGATTACCGGTCGGCAGGGGAAAATAGGCTATTGGGGTCGGAATGGAATTCCGAAAGTTGGAGCAGGTTTGTAATGTTATTTTGGATATGTGAACAAATTTTCAGGCCAGTCGGATGTGTTATGGATGGTTTCGGCATCCTTGGTGAAATTTAGAAGTTTCAAAGTTCATAAGCTTGAATTTGAGGCGATTTTGGTGTTTTTGCATTGTTTTTGGTTTTTTGAAGGCTCCACTAAGTTTGAATGAGGTTATGGGATGTGTTGGTATGTTTGGTTGGGGTCCCGAAGGCCTCGGGATTGATTTCGGATGGTTAGTGGAGATTTGGACTTGGAAAAATGCACCAAAGCTGCTGCTGGTGCCAGTTTACTGGTGTGTCCGCACCTGCAGATTGGGGGTCGCAGGTGCGATAGTCACAGAAGCGGGAGGTGACCGTAGAAGCGGAAAAGGTCGCAGAAGCATAGTGTTTGACCGCACCTGCGGGCTCGCAGGTGCAGAATCTGGGGAGTTAGTGAAAGTCGTAGGTGCGGCGCCTTGACCGCAGGTGCGGTCCCGCAGGCGCGTGAAATGGGCCGCAGGTGCGAAACCCTTGGGCAGATCATATAAATTCCAGCATTCGCGAATTTTCTCATACTTCACCATTTTTTAAGACGGGTTTGGAGCTTTTTGAGGGATTTTGAAGAAGGATTCAAGGGGAACTCATTGAGGTAATATTTTTGAACCTAATACTCGATTCTATGTTGACATTTGACTGATTAATCATGAAATTTGTGGTATGTAATAGTGTAATTGAGGGGTTAGGGCTTGGAAACTTGAGACTTTGATTTAAGGATTTGAGGGGTCATTTACAGTCGGATTTTGATGTATTTGGTATGCATGGACTCGTGGGAGTGTAAGGGTTCTAGTTTTGTGATTTATGTCGAGTTCCGAGACGTGGGACCAGGGACCAAGTTTTGCCGAATTCGGAATTTGTGATGTAATTTGATAATTTTGATGTGGGATTCGCTTCTTTAGCATATATTAATGATATAGTGCTGATTTTGGTTAGATTCGGGGTGATTTGTGGCTGAGTCGAGCAGCAAGGGCATTGCGGAGTAGAGTTTTGGCTTGATTGAGGTAAGTAACATTTCCAAACTTGGTTCTGAGGGTTCGAAACCCCGAACTACTTGTTATGTGATTAGAATTGGTGACGCACATGCCAAGTGACGGGCGTGCGGGCGTGCACTGTGAGCCTTGTGACCTGGTTCATCCCATGGCACCGCTTAGTGATTATTCCCTGATGATATTTGTGCTTTTATTAATGTGAATAATGCGAACATGGTAGAAATCATGATAAGTTATATATATTAAGGCTTCACGCCGATATTGTTGAGACCCGAGCGGTCGTTTATATGCAAACATGCTAGGAATCATACTAAGTCAAATATTAGGGCTTCACACTAAAAATGCTGAGACCCGAGGTCGTATATTGTTGTCTCCTTATGTGTTTATTTGATTTTGTATACTCAGTCCTATCATAGCATGTCACTTCATACCTCAGTCTCAATATTGTTAATTATATGCATACTTATCATTGTTTCAGGCTGATGGATACATCTGTGATCCATGTGAGTGAGACTGGAGAGTGATGACTGAGTGAGGCTGAGAGCCTGTTATTGAGATAGTTGTGAGGTTAGACTGCGCACCGCAGTGATACTTAAATCATGCCTTCGTTGTCTTGATATAGCGCTTGGGCCACTAGGACCCCTCCAGAGTCTTTACACCCCCAGTGAGCGCATTGATGATGAGGGATGGATTTTCCCTGGGCATGGATCTTGTCCGAAGCTGATGTTATGTAAGGGATGGATCTTCCCTGGACATGGATCTTGTCCGAAGCTTATATTATGAGGGATGGATTGTCCCTGGACATGGATTTTGTCCGAGTGTTGTATTCCGGAGATGGATCTTCTCCGTGGGGCTGGACTGGCCTTTTCCTCAATACTGAGTGACTACAATCACCGATGTTTATGCATATTCTGGGATGGAACTTCCCTGGGCCTGAGAGCCATATATAGTACTGGGTGGACTTCTGTGGAAGAGTTGTGAGCACTATGTGCATTTTCACACTGTGACATGTTGGTATGTAGAGCATATTAAGGTATATCTAGCATATTCTATTGTTATTTTCTGATAAACTGTGAACATGCCTACTTCTTTTGTATGCTGATGATTTAATTATTGAGGTTTAGTCCGTCACTACCTTTAAGCCTATAGTTTGGGTTCGTTACTTCTGAGGTGGTGTACTCATATTACCCCCTGCACCTCGTGTGCAGATCCAGGTACATCAGGACCCGGTAGTGGTTGCTGAGTGGTTGTTAGAGTTTCTTTCGGATTCATCAAGGTAGCATCCGGCGATCGCAGCCTCGCCTTCTCCTTCTCTATCTTCCTGTTGCACTTTTATTATTTCAGACTATGTTGTCCTATTTGTATTTTGACATTCTTACGTTGTAGTAGCTCATGACTCGGTGACACTAGATCTGGGATTGAGGTTCTTTTATTCATTTTATTAATGATATCCAAATCTTAGATGCTTTATAAAAGCGAGACTCTTGTTGTAAATGTGGTGATTTTCCTGAAAATAACTTTTAATAAATGAAATGTGTGGCTTGCCTGATTTCACGATAGGCGTCATCACGATCCCTAAGGTTGGGAATTTGGGTCGTGACAAGTTGGTATTAGAGCTCTAGGTTAAATAGGTCTCACCAGTCATGAGCAGGTTTAGTAGAGTCTTGCGGCTTGGTACGGAGACGTCTGTACTTATCTTCGAGAGGCTGCAGAACCTTTAGGAAAAATCTCACATTCTTGAACTCTTGTCGTGCGAATCCATTAACTCAACCTGAAGTGTAATTCTTTGAACTCCTTTTATGTATTCGAACGCGCACGTGAGCGCTTGGTATCAGCTGTGCATCGATGGCTTGTGACTTCCATGAATGAGATGCGATTTTAGCATGTTTGAGGCCTCTCCGGAGGACTTGAGGCCGGATTTTTGTCTGTGGCTTGAGTGCCGAGATTTCATTTATGTGAGCACATGTATTTGGGGACTTATATGTCCGTTGGTGTCCAGTGAAGGTATCCCTGGGGTCATACGAGTGTAGGTAGGGCTTCCAGAAGATCAAGGTTTCTTTGGCCGCAGCTCCAGTGTTGGTTCTGCCATCAGCTTCAGGTTCTCATACCGCTTATTGTGAAATCTTGAGGGTAGGCATTGGTTGTGTCCTAATGTAGGAGGGTAAAGTAATTGCGTAATAGTTATGATCTTCGGAAGTGTATAGAGAGATATCAGTTTGAGGCTAAGCAAGCAGGGGTGTCTCATGCGGGTGGTCCTAGTGCGTGATCCTTATGTTGTTCTGTAGTAAGTTCTCTTCTACTAGTAAATGTTATATGGGCATTGTGAGTTATTGTTGTCTTGATCGTTGGCTTTGATCCAAGTGGGGGGAGTTTGTTAATGATAAGTTTATTGCACGATTATGTGTTGTATTGGTTTCGGTTCGAGGTATATTGGTGAATCAGTTATGACCTGCAGAGGTGGAGTCTGGCAATGACTCGAGTAATGGGAATTCTTCGATACAGGTTGTAATGTACTCTATGGGTAAAAAGGGTTTTATTAAATGATTGAGTTGTAATTGTAAATGGTGTACTCTATGTGAAGTAGAAATTTGCTTGGTTGCTTCGAAGTGTGGGTTACTTCCTAGTATGTTGGTGTGCAAGCGGGGTCAGGTCGTTCTGTCTTCTTGGTCAGTGTAATTGATATTTGCGTAGTGGTTTTGACAGATTCAAGGTTTATATATAACCATTGGGAATCTTCAAGATGCGTAAGTGGCTAGGAACTGAGATTTACATTGGAAGGTGTCAAGGTTTGTGACATTTCTATAGCGTTCAGATTCTACATTGCGGTATCATGAAAGGAGAAGAATGGTTTAAATTCATAGAAAGTATCTTTAGAGTAAGTATTGATATGTGATACATCTGGGGTGCCTAAGAGATGTTCATCGGCTTATGAGCCTCAAGGCGACGTGGTTCTGTGCTAGGGTCTTGTGTGGTGAGGTCACGGTTCAGTTCTGGAAGGAAGGTCAAAATTCTTAGGCATCATTGGCAGTTTCAGATGACTAAGTAAATGATATCTATTGGTGGCTTGAAGTATTTCATGTGGACCTTCATTTCGATGGGATCACTCATTGTAGCGGAGTTATGTGGAGGTATGATCCTCGGTGTCAGATTCGTGTGTTTTGGTTTTACGATGTGTGGCAGGCTCTTAGCATGGTGTTGTGATGGTAATTATTAATGGCGGAATAGTCCTCTCGTGTGAATCTTTTCCATGATTTGAGTTCGTGGGATATTACTATTGAGTGCACGAGTTGCACAGGTTATGGATTTGGATTGTATTGATTCGTCATGTCATCAAAGTGATCGTGTTGGACGAGAAGAGGTCATTGGGCCTAGAATGAATACTACCAGAGTTGACTACAACATGGTTAGAAGGATGATATCGGAAGTTAGCTTAGAAATCTGCTATAGTTTCTGTTGGAGAAAGGGGGGAGCTACATGACTGGCTAATCGAACGAATGGTTGCTAGTTCTACGTGTTTCTTTCATCATCGGCAGTATATGAAAGTGTTAGAGTGATACATTTCTTGATAAGAGGTTATGTACCTGTATTGGGTTGTTTTGAGCAGCTAATATGATTAGGAGTTATCGCTATGAGTGTTTGAGTCATGCGGTATATTATGTGATTATTCTGGGTTACAGATATGGCTTGACACAGCATGTTCAAACTTATTCAGTTTGTAGTTGTGGAATTTTGATCTCGTAAATTATTTCAGAAGTGGAAAAAAATTGGTTCTAAGGTTTATGGGCCAGGTTGGATTTTGAAATTTCGATTGTATTATGCTACTGGACCTATATGGGATAGGGTGATGTGGGATCACCCCCGAGTATGTGCATGGTAGGCTACACGGCATTTTGGGGGTGTTTGGAACAACTCTAGGCACGTTCGAGGACGAACATATATTTAAGTAGGGGAGAATGTAACGACCTGGTCGGTCGTTCCGTGAGATTAGCCCCGTTTTCCCTGTTTCAACTTTTTCATGTGTTAATTATATGATATGTTGGGCCGGTTGGTTCGGATTCGGAGTGGTCATAGTGAGAAGTGAGACACTTAGTCTCTTGGATTGGCTTTATAGTTGAAAAAGTCAACTGGGAGTTGACTTATAGGTAAACAACCTCAGAATATGGATTTTATAGCTCGGATATCTTAGGTGATTCGGGACTTAGGAGTATGCTCGGAATGAAGTTTTGATGTCCGGTGTAGAATTAGGCTTAAATTGGCAAAAGTTAGTTTTTGGCGATTTCTGATCGGCAGAAGAAAATAGGCTATCGGGGTCAGAATGGAATTTCGAAAGTTGGAACAGGTTCGTAATGTCATTTTGGATATGTGAGCAAATTTTCAGGTCAATCGGATGTGTTATGGATGGTTTCGGCATCCTTGGTGAAATTTAGAAGTTTCAAAGTTCGTAGGCTTGAATTTGAGGTGATTTTGGTGTTTTGCGTTGTTTTTAGTGTTTCTAAGGCTCGACTAAGTTTAAATGAGGTTATGGGATGTGTTGGTATGTTTGGTTGGGGTCCCGAGGGGCTCGGGATTGATTTCGGATGGTTAGCGGAGATTTGGACTTGGAAAATGCACCAAAGCTGCTGCTGGTGCCAGTTACTGGTGTGTCCGCACCTGCGGATTAGGGGCCGCAGGTGCGATAGTCGCAGAAGAGGGAGGCGACTGCAGAAGCGGAGTATTTGACCGCACCTGCGGGCTTGCAGGTGCGAGGCCTGGGGCGCAGGTGCAGAATCTGGGGAGTTAGTGAAAGTCGCTGGTGCGGCGCCTTGACCGCAGGTGCGGTCCCGCAGGCGCGTGAAATGGGCCGCAGGTGCAGAACCCTGGGCAGAGCATATAAGTTCCAGTCTTCGCAAATTTTCTCATACTTCACCATTTTTGAAGACGGGTTTGGAGCATTTTGAGGGATTTTGAAAAGGGATTCAAGGAAAACTCATTGAGGTAACATTTTTTAAACTAATACTCGATTCTATGTTGATATTTGACCGATTAATCATGAAATTTGTGGGATTTAATGGTGTAATTGAGGGGTTAGGGCTTGGAAACTTGAGACTTTGATTTAAGGATTTGAGGGGTCATTTGCAGTCGGATTTTGATGTATTTGGTATGTATGGACTCGTGGGAGTGTAAGGGTTCTAGTTTTGTGATTTGTGTCAAGTTCCGAGACGTGGGCCCAGTGGACGGGTTTGGCCGAATTCGGGATTTGTGATGTAACTTGATAATTTTGATGTGGGTTTCACTTCTTTAGCATATATTAATGATATAGTGTTGATTTTGGTTAGATTCGGGGTGATTTGTGGCCGAGTCGAGCAGCAAGGGCATTGCGGAGTAGAGTTTTGGCTTGATTGAGGTAAGTAACATTTCCAAACTTGGTTCTGAGGGTTCGATACCCCGAACTACTTGTTATGTGATTATAATTGGTGACGCACACGCCAAGTGACGGGCGTGGGGGCGTGCACTGTGAGACTTGTGACCTGGTTCATCCCATGGCACCGCTTAGTGATTATTCCCTGATGATATATGTGCTTCTATTAATGTGAATAATACGAACATGGTAGAAATCATGATAAGTTATATATATTAAGGCTTCACGCCGATACTGTTGAGACCCAAGCGGTCGTTTACATGCAAACATGCTAGAAATCATACTAAGTTAAATGTTAGGGCTTCACGCCGAAAATGCTGAGACCCGAGTGGTTGTATATTGTTGTCTCCTTATGTGTTTATTTGATTTTGTATAATCAGTCATGTCATAGCATGTCACTTCATACCTTAGTCTCAGTATTGTTAATTATATGCATACTTATCATTGTTTCAGGCTGATGGATGCATCTGTGATATATGTGTGTGAGACTGGAGAGTAATAACTGAGTGAGGCTGGGAGCCTGTTATTGAGACAGTTATGAGATCGGACTGCACACCGCAACGATACTTAAATCATGCCTTCGTTGGCTTGATATATCGCTTGGGCCGTTAGGATCCTTCTGGAGTCTTTACACCCCCAGTGAGCGCATTGATGATGAGTAGGGGTGGGCATTCGGTACTTCGGTTCGGTATTTAAGAATTTCGGTTCGGTATTTCGGTATTCGGTTTATCAATTGTGTATACCAAATACCGTACCAAAATATTTCGGTACGGTTCGGTATTTCTTATTTTGGTTCGGTACGGTTTCGGTTCGGTTTCGGTTTAAACCAAATCTATGTTATAAAGCTTT
>ML418170.1:0-24319 GCA_005239525.1 Nicotiana knightiana | reverse complement strand
AAAAAAAAAAAAAAAAAAAAAAAAAAAAAAATTCGGTATTTCGGTAAATACCGAAATACCGAAATATCAAAAATCCAATACCGTGTACCGAACCGAAATACCGAAATACCGAAATTTCTGTACCGAATTAGACCGAAATACCGAAATACCGAAAACCGAAATACCGAATTAATTCGGTTCGGTTCGGAATTCGGTTTTTCGGATTTTATGCCCACCCCTAATGATGAGGGATGGATTTACCCTGGGCATGGATCTTGTCCGAAGCTGATGTTATGTGAGGAATGGATCTTCCATGGACATGGATTTTGTCCGAGGCTGATGTTATGTGAGGGATGGATCTTTCCTGGACATGGATCTTGTCTGAAGCTGATATTATGAGGGATGGATCGTCCCTGGACATGGATTTTGTCCGAGTGTTATATTCCGGAGATGGATCTTCTCCGTGGGGCTGGACTGGCCTTTTCCTCAATACTGAGTGACTACAGTCACCGGTGTTTATGCATATTCTGGGATGGAACTTCCCTGGGCCTGAGAGCCATATATAGTACTGTGTGGACTTCTGTTGAAGAGTTGTGAGCACTATGTGCATTTTCACACTGTGACATGTTGGCATGTAGAGCATATTGAGGTATATCTAGCATATTCTGTTGTTATTTTCTGATAAACTGTGAACATGCATAATTTTTTTGTATGCTGATGATGTAATTATTGAGGATTAGTCCGTCACTACTTTTCAGCCCATAGTTTGGGTTCGTTACTTCTGAGTTGGTGTACTTACGTTACCCCCTGCACCTCGTGTGCAGATCCAGGTACATCAGGACCCGGTAGTGGTTGCTGAGCGGTTGTCAGAGTTTCTTTCGGAGACGTCGAGGTAGCAGCCGGTGATCGCAGTCTTGCCTTCTCCTTCTCTATCTTCCTGTTGCACTTTTATTATTTCAGACTATGTTGTGCAGTTTGTATTTTGACATTCTTACGTAGTAGTAGCTCATGACTCGGTGACGCTAGATCTGGGATCGGGGTTCTTTTATTCATGTTATTAATGATGTCCAAATCTTAGATGCTTTATAAAAGCGAGACTCTTGTTGTAAATGTGGTAATTTTCCTGAAAATAACTTTTAATAAATGAAATGTGTGGCTTGCCTGATTTCACGGTAGGCGCCATCACGATCCCTAAGGTTGGAAATTTGGATCGTGACATATATCGTCCCAAATTTTCAAAAAGGTTAGGTCTTCTTTTCCAAAACTACTCTTGATATATAAAATATCTAAAGCTGAACTGAGCAACTAAGAGTAAACTCTAAAAATGGAAGAAATAACCACCAAATCTCATGTTTTAGTTCTTCATTTCCCTGTACAAGGCCACATAAATCCAATATTGAAAGGTGCTGTCATGAAAGACTGTAAAATCTCTCGAATACAGTAACCATCAGATTAAGATCCAGAACTTTATTAGGCTATAAAATCTCTCGAATACAGTAACCATCAGATAAATATCCAGAACTTCAGTAGATTGTTGAAAGGTTTAATTCAATATTGAAAGGTGCTGTCTTGATTCAGTTGCTACTTGGGCAATTGATTTAGCACATGAATTAGGAATTAAAGAGGCTGCTTTTTTTACACAATCTTGTTCTCTTAGTGCTATATATTTTTTACACAATCTTGTTCTCTGGAAGCGACATATGTATGCATATTCTATGTAAATGCTAAACTAAGACCATACTATTTCTTCTATGGGAAAATTATCATCATCGCAAATTATTGTATTTTTTCTGCAGCTGAACCTCATCTCTAATTTGTCTTGTAGTTTCTGATTATCCATTGAGTGCTGAACCTCATCTTTAGAAGAGATTTTAACAGTCATGAATCAAGAAGGGTGCTCAAGCAAAAACAAAAAAATATCCAACCGCATTCTAGCTGGATCACTTGCATCTTTGCGAAACCAAAAGGTTTCTTCGTTGACAACAAAAAGAACCTCTCAAGCTATAAGGTCTAATGAAAATGAAGAAATACAATCAGAATCTTGATCACTTGCATTTTTGCGAAATCAATCGTTGACAACAAAAAGAACCTTTCATGAAATGAAGAAAGACAATCAGAGGCTGAGAATGTTTCGCAAAGATCTCAATTGCAAGAAAAAGTGCGGCAAATGCCATTTATTTCTACCTCTTCTACATCACAAGGAGTACAAGAACAAGTGCGGCAAGTGCCAATGGATTCCATCACTCCTACATCACAAGCTGTGCATGAACAATCTGAAGATTCGACCAATCATGAAGCAATTGAACAATCTGAGGAACCATGCAAGTATATATAAATTTTAATCATAAAATTAACTAACAGTGGTGATTGGTGATTATCCTTGTTTTGTATTAGTGCAGGCCCTTCTGCGCCAAAAAGAAAAAGAGGCCCTACTCAAATGCAAAGTGTGAACGGTAGGAAGGATCGTAAAATAATTGTGCTAAATGAGCTCGATCAACCCATTGGTCCTACTGATGAAGTTGTGAAAGAGTTGGGTAGATTCCTCGGCACATTGGGAAGGAATGAGACCTTTTTCCCTCTTAATGTAGTTGATTGGAGGAAAGTAGATACAAAAAATGATATTTGAAAATATGTCAAGGTTTGAAGTTCCTAATGTTCAATAAGCGTTGATGATATTTCACTTTTTCTTATACTAACCTAATTGCACTAAATTTGTAGGAAAAATATGACAATCCTGAAGAGGCGAAGAGATGGGTTTTTGATTCAGTTTGTACTGCTTGGAGAAATTATAAAAGTCAGTTGAAGAAAAAGCATTTTGAATCATATGCGAATGATGAGCTTAGAATGGAGAACAGGCCAAAAGATGTTTCGGCGTCTCACTTTAAAGATCTTCTTGAATATTGGAACTTCGATGCCACCAAGGTAATTACATCCTACTTTTGCCAACTTTGTAGGATATACAATAGCTTGTAATACATTTCCGAGTAATGCATATGGATTTTTAGGTGGCCCCTTTTCAATCTTTGCTTGTTTATTTGCAGAAAACATCTGAAACAAATATCGAGAATCAAAAAAAAATTGAAGCATCCACACACTGCTGGAAAAACAAGTTTTGCTTGAATCATCGAGGTTTGATTTCTCTTATTTTTCTTAAAGTATGAACTTGCTAACTTTGCATGAAAAAGATTATTATACCAGTTTTCATGTTACTAGGAAAAAAAAAAGGAAATGGCTGATTGATCACGCTCAACTATGTCTTATAAAAAGACTAAACGGGCGCTGCAAATATAACCCGGGGTATTACGCCTAAAGTCGATCCCGCAGAGAATTTACGTATCAATCAATCCGTCAGAATACGAAACTTTTACTTAATCAATTTTCTCAAGACTTTTGAATATCAATTGATAATGTTTTAATATTTCTACTGACAAAATTAATAAACTAATGATTAACTAATAATATGGTGTAAACAATTATAATAAAGGTCTAAGGTCATGGTTTCCCCCGTTGGTGAACTTCCTTCTTGGATACTTCTTATAGTTTGATTAGTTGTCTCTATCAATCATGAACACTCTATCTACCATAAATCTCTCTCAAGTAATTATGATAATTTACTAGACGCACTCTCTCAAGTTACGCTAGCTAGATTGCATTACAGTTCACTTTAGATTGCACCCGAAGTATCGTTATTTCTAATCCAACTTCTAAACCCTCGGTTATGACTTTCGTCTATACTCCGGGAGTGATGTTGTTCAAACAACTACCTAAATATGCACTCTCTCTCAAGTAGATATATAATAAATAGGAACAACTAATTGAAGGCCCTTCAATCAACTACAACAAGAACGTAGTTGAACAAATAGAGTTTAATCAACCAATCAGAGCTATATTAATATCAGAATAAGTTCATCCTCCAACGGGTTCCACCAAAACCCTAGATTAAAGAAACTAGCTACTCATGCTCATAATAATCAACTCTAAAATAACTTGCATAATTAAACTACAAAGTAATGAATAAAAGCTGTAAAAATCAATATTTTGCTTCTCTGAGTAGTATTCCACAGGCGTCTCTTGTCTCTAATGGAATCCCCCCTTCAAGTTGTATTTTTGGGTCTATTTATATGTTTAGGACAAACCTTAAACATGTAGGAGACTTCTATTCTAACCGGAAAATACTTAACATCTACAAAACTCGGATTTGACCGGACCAGGGACCAGGCTTTATGGCCCAAACGCCTGGATAAAGCCTGGCCAGGCCTGGCGTTACGGCTCAAACGCCCCCCTAACGCCTGGTCCTACCAGGATTTATAGCCCGCCTAGCTATAGCTTGGTATGACCAGGCTTTGCAGCCCAAACGCCCGGCTATAGCCCGGTTCTCTCCTTTTCGACTCTTGAGCGTATTTTCGATGTTTATGCATCCATTTAACTCGGCCTTCCATCTCCAATTCACCTACACATGAAATAGACTCCATTAGGTACATATGAAGTGTATTTTCATCATTAACGCACATAAAATGTAAGGCACCTAATGTGTTAAACCATGAATTCTAGCAACACATCAACACTCCACACTTAAACATTTGCTCGTCCTCGAGCAATCAAACTACACTCATGTACACAACTTATTAAGCAGATCCCTTAATACGTTATACCAAGAATTTTTAAAATAGTTTAGGCACAAATGTGTGACATCTTCGCCTCAATAGTTGACTCACATATACCATGATTTATTCACAATCCACTCACTAATGTACATGGAGGTCGACAATATTACCTTTCCTTCATGAATCATGTTCCCTCACCAAATGAAAGAGTTAGTTCCACATACAATAAAATTTAAGAACATTTAGGAACTCAAGATAGAAAGAATTCACTCACTCTCAGAAATAATATTCATATGCCACAAAAGATGCACCATAGGCTTGCCCGTAGTGTACTACTCTACTAATCGAGCTCATTCAGTCTAGGATCAAGTAGGACTTTATTCGGTCGTAATGTCGANACATTTGGATATAAGAGTGACTACACCTCCCTAAGCACTTTAATACATATACTTTAGCGTTCAACCTCAAACTTATATTAAGCCAAACTCCACCTTCACATCAATGTTATTACTCCATACTTCTTTAAGCACCATTACATCAAGAGTCACCACATTATATATATTTTTTTTCACAACAATACAACTATTTATTTATTTTTTTTTTTTCTTCTTTTTCTCTTTTTTTTTTCAAGTGACTCTTACTTTTTCAAAACAATGCACCTTTATCCTTATTTCAATTATTCCCCTCAAAAACTAACCTACCACCCCACACTTTAATTTTTTCATATTTCATCATTCCAGTGCTTACGAGAGGTGACAAGGTTCAGATATATGATCGATTCAAACAAAGGGGTATGGCTTGTAATGTGGTTTCCAAAGAAACAGGATTATAGGCTCAACGGGGTTAACTACTATACATAACAATTGGGTGGGTAAAATATACATAGTTGGCTCAACAAAGAAACGCCTATATCACTTCCAAGACTGAGCAAAACTACTATTTCGCTTTGCACACACACATGGCAAGTTCTAGACATCAAATGCAATGTTGAATACATACAAACCTCACACACACATGGCACATAGCTCACTTAGGATTGGATCTATCACAACACTCCAGTCAAAGCAGTTAAGCAAATTTAAGAATCCATGATTTAAGGTATTTATCCTAGAGTCAAAAAATTGAGCCTAAGCGTCACAACCAACGTACTGACTATTCTCAAGGCATCACAAAGTTCCGAGATATTGCTACAATTAATTTCTCAACCATGTGGTTACTACTCCTAAAAATTAAAAACTACCTACACCCGGTTCAATTAAAAACCCTTGGAAAAGAACCATGGTCCAAAGAAAACCAAGGTGGAATTACTACACTACCTAAAAAAAAAAAATCTTTTTTGGTATTTTCTCTAGACTTACTTCCCTCAAGAGAACTGTCTAGGAGATCCATCGTCGGGAAGAGTCCACATATTTCTAAATTTTTGTTTTTATTTTGTTCTACCTAAAATAAAAAGACTACAGAAAATGCTACAAAACTTAAAAGAAAACTAACTTACTAACATGAAAAGCTAAAACTACTAACAAGGAAGCACACTAAACAAAACAAACCACAACAAATATGTACAACACCCCACACTTAATTCATGCAATGTCCTCAGTGCATCACATATAGACAAAACAAGAAATAAAAGTAAGGTGCAAGAAACTCCCTGCTCAAGTAGCGTCGACATCCTTTCCATTAGTTTTGCTTTCCATGCTCCTTCAAACAAATGCTTGAATCACTATATGCCTCCACTTTGAACTTATGAATTGTACCCCAAGTTTTGATTCTGCTCTATGATCATGCTCCTGGGGTGGTGGAACGAATCTGCCTGGCCAAATAAAACAATTTAGTAATCTGCGCTTTTTGGCCTTTATATGAGATGTGTACTCCCGACTTTCTGGCAAGAAGAATTCCAGAATGTAGGCATCTTATTCTTTATTCCTTGGCTCCTCAGGTGGTTCGGATGACTTTAGTTTCATATCATCATCTAAACACAATGTGAAAAAATGTTTGGTGTGTGTACCAACATCCTCAACATTAATGAAACTAGATTCAACAAAATATGTATCATCAATGTCCTTGGTTAACTCTAGTATCTTTTCTACCACATCAACATCCTCTGATTTCAGTTCCAACCTGGGTGGTTCTTCAGCAGATGACCTGGCCGGTGGGTTATCTCTTTTCTCTAAGTGTAATGACTCAAACTCGAGAGCCCTTGGCCACACCCCTTTTCCTTCAAGTGCTAACACCCAGTCTGCCAGTTCATCACCGTTCATATCATCTAGATTCTTCAAACATTCAGTCAGAGGGTCCCCCACAGTCAGGGACACATCATCTTTTTCGGGATCACGTTCACAACATCAATAAGAGAGCAGTTGGCGAACTCACTTGGTCGCCTCATAGACTTCTGCACGTTGAACGTGATTTCTTCATCATTGAGCCTCAATTTCAGTTCACCAGTCTCACAATCGATAAGGGCTCTACCTGCGTCCAAGAATGGCCTTCCCAAGATTATGGGAATTTCCTCATCCACTTTAAAATCTAGTATCACAAAATCAGCAGGGAACACAAACTTCCCCACTTGCACCAATACATCGTCTAGAATTCCTGACGGTCTCTTTACCGTCTTGTCAGCTAGCTGTAATAACATTGAAGTTGGTCTGGCTCTACCAATCCACAGTCTTTTATATATGGTCAGCGGCATCAGATTAATGCTGGCCCCAAGTCACATAGAGCTTTGGCGAAAGCTAAGTTACCAATGGTACAAGGAATTGTAAAACTCCCTGGGTCAGATAACTTTTCAGCAATAGGACGCGTCACCACCGCACTACAAGTCTGAGTAAGGGTGACAGTAGCCAGATCTTGGAAGTCAACTTTTCTGGACATCAAGTCCTTCATCATTTTAGCGTAACCAGGCATTTCCTTCAACGCATCAATCAATGGGATATTTACCTGTATTTGCTTTAGCATGTCCAAGAACTTTTTGTACTGTTCATCCTTTTGGTATTTGGCCAGCCTCTGAAGGAATGGAGCTGGCGGTCTCTTTTTTCCAGTGATTTGGGAATTTTCTTTCTCATCCACCACCTCAACTACCGGCTCCTGGGCTATCTCCACTTCTTTTTCAGTCTCACTTTGCGCACTGGGTTCTCCTTCAGTAGGTTGCACTGTTACCTTAGTCAAGTTTGTTGAATCATCAAGTTCAATCAGCGTGGGTACCAGTGTCTCGACCTTCCTGCTTTCACGAGCTCTCTCCAGTTCCAATTCTAAATCCCTGCCATTGCGGAGAGTCACTGCCATCAGTTGCCTTGGGCCCTGGGCCATAGGATTTACCTGAGTATCTGCAGGTAAAGTCCCACAAGGACGATTGTTCACTGCCATAGATATCTGGCCCAACTGTACTTCAATATTTTTAATAGCTGCATCATGTACATCTACTCTCTCACTGATTTTGGCATTTTGCCCAATAACCTGCTGCATCATAGCTTCTAACCTGGAGACCCCATCTTCTTTNGCTTCCATAATTCGACACATAATTCATGTTTTCTAGATAAGGAGGGTGATCACATTCTGCATTCCACTGATTACCAAATGGTTGACTAATACAAGATGTGCATAAGCCTCCATTGGTTGTATCCACGATGTGTACCTGTTGCTTTTGACCTGATTCCTCTACCTTCTTAGTTAATATGCTCATATGTGTTATCAAGGTGGCCACGTTATCTGCAATAGTATTGGATGGATCGAATGGCACTGAGTGAACTACATGAATAATGGGTGCATTCCTTGTTGTCCATCCTGAATTCTGTGCCATTTTATCAAGCAATATCTGACTTTCTCTCCACGTTTTGCTCAAGAATGCTCCACCAGCTGAAGCATCAACATTTGCCTTAACAGTATAAGCTAGACCCATATAAAACGCTGCCCCAACATCTGCTCTGGAATACAATGATGTGGACAGATAACCAACATTCCCTTAAATCGTTCCCATGTCTCCTGTAATGTTTCAACTGGTTTCTGTCTGAAGCTTAAGATTTCATCAATTTGTTGTGCAGTCTTGTTGGGTGGATAAAACTTGTTCACGAACTGCTTAACTAAATCCTCCCATGTGGTAATGGAATTGATGGGGAGTGAGTTTAGCCAAGTCTGGGCAGCTCCAGTCACTGAGAATGGAAACAACAACAATTTTATTGCCTCCTGAGTGATGTTTGGTTGCCTCTGTGTTTTGAAAATTGATAGGAAGTTCTTCAAATGCTGCTGGGGGTCTTTGATGTATGACCCTGAGAATAGTCCCTTGTTCTGCAACAAGTGCAGCATATTATTTGTAATCTGGAAGGACTCAGCCTGTATCTGAGGGACTAGTATCGCAGTGGCCAAATTCTCTACCGTGGATTGTGCCCAGACATATAAAGGAGCCTCTGCCCCTATCTGCGCAACTGGGTCTACCACACCATCCCCATTGTTGTTCCTGTTGTTTGGATCTTCCATGTCGGGTTCAAGTTGTTCAATTGATGGTTGTTGTTTGCTTTTCCGGTTGGCCCGATTTAGGGCCTTAAAAATTTTCTCAGGGTCTGATAAGGCTTCAATTACTTCACTAGGTCTCGATGAGCTTCTAGGCATGCACCTGTACAACCAAGTTAGCAAACGTTAAACTTTCAATGTATAAATGAAAATTGAAGAAAATTGACTATATTTAAGAATTTTGTATTTCTTCCAACTCCAATTGATAACATCGTTAATTCCCCGGCAACGGCGCCAAAATTTTATCATGCTCAACTATGTCTTATAGAAAGACTAAACGGGCGCTGCAAATATAATCCGGGGTATTACGCCCAGAGTCGATCCCACAGAGAATTTACGTATCAATCAAGCCGTCAGAATACGAAACTTTTACTTAATCAATTTTCTCAAGAATTTTGAATATCAATTGATAATGTTTTACTATTTCTACTGACAAAATTAATAAACTAATGATTAACTAACAATATTGTGTAAACAATTATAATAAAGGTCTAAGGTCATGGTTTCCCCCGTTGGTGAACTTCCTTCTTGGATACTTCTTATAGTTTGATTAGTTGTCTCTATCAATCATGAACACTCTATCTACCATAAATCTCTCTCAAGTAATTATGATAATTTACTAGACGCACTCTCTCAAGTTACGCTAGCTAGATTGCATTACAGTTCACTTTAGATTGCACCCGAAGTATCGTTATTTCTAATCCAACTTCTAAACCCTCGGTATTGACTTTCATCTATACCTGGGAGTGGTGTTGTTCAAACAATTACCTAAATATGCACTCTCTCTCAAGTAGATACATAATAAATAGGCACAGCTAATTGAGGGCCCTTCAATCAACTACAACAAGAACGTAGTTGAACAAATAGAGTTTAATCAACCAATCAAAGCTATATTAAAATCACAATAAGTTCATCCCCCAACGGGTTCCACCAAAACCCTAGATTAAAGAAATTAGCTACTCATGCTCATAATAATCAACTCTAAAATAACTTGCATAATTAAACTACAAAGTAATGAATAAAAGCTGTAAAAATCAATGTTTTGCTTCTCTGAGTAGTATTCCACATGCGTCTCTTGTCTCTAATGGAATCCCCCATTCAAGTTGTGTTTTTGGGTCTATTTATATGTTTAAGACAAACCCTAAATGTGTAGGAGACTTCTATTCAAACCGTGAAACACTTAAAATCTTCAAAACTCGGATTTGGCCGGACCAAGGACCAGGCTTTATGGCCCAAACGCCTGGATAAAGCCTGGCCAGACCTGGCGTTAAGGCTCAAACGCCACCCTAACGCCTGGTCCTACCAGGCTTTATAGCCCAAACGCCCAGCTATAGCCTGGTATGACCAGGCTTTACAGCCCAAATGCCCGGCTATAGCCCGGTTCACTCCTTTTCGACTCTTTAGCGTATTTTCGACGTTTATGCATCCATTTAACTCGGCTTCCATCTCCAATTCACCTACACATGAAATATACTCCATTAGGCGCATACGAAGTGTATTTTCACCATTAACGCACATAAAATGTAAGGCACCTAATGTGTTAAACCATGAATTCTAGCCACACATCACTGATACTTCGGATACTCTATCAAGTAAATACATCTTTGTGGCTACAAGAAAAAGAAAACTTGGTCGACTATACAAAGGCTCTTATGAGAATACATTTAGTAAAATTTTAAAAAATTTCAAATTTAAAGTTTGTCGTGATTATTTATTTGTTCTTAATTATCGACTTAGTTTTATTTATTTAAACTATGTTCTCTTGCATTTGGTTTGTAGGCTGAAATGGAGAGAATACAATCAACTCAAGAAAGTGGATATGGCAGTGATTCAGTTGACGCGTTTGCATCAGTCGTGGGACTTGAGCACCCAGGTCAAGTAAGATTGTATGGACAAGGAGTTAACAAGACTGTCTTAAAAAAGAAAAAAAAAGGATATTTTGGATCTTCTGCAAATGCTACTGATGAGTGAATGGAACAAACAATGGAGGAAATGGAAGAGAGGATGCAACAAAAATTGCTGGAAAAGCTCAATGCACAAAAGGAACATTTGTTGGACGAGCTCAATGCACAAAAGGAAGCTATGGAACAAGATATTACGATGAACGTCGTTACACGACTTCAACGTCTCAACCCCGATTTAAGACTTGATCCTGCCATGCTAATATTCAGTGTTCGTGCACCTGGCGAAGCTGCTCAACCAATCAATCGTCCATCCGCTGGCAGTAACAATCAAAGTTAGCCCGTACCAAATGCTTCCTAAATTCATAAATGTTTGGTATTTTTTTAAAGAACATTCAGTTTCTCCTTCTATACCAATTTTGGACAAGCTTTTTTCTCCTTCTTTCCCGATCATTTCCGTTATAGGAATTATGATCAAAGTAGACAGTTAGAAATTCATATATACTAACATCTCCTGACTATTTTACTTCTAGATTTCAACAGATGTGGCCTTTGTTGTGTTAAGCACAAGCCTGCCTTGCGGAAATGATCCACTTATATCACTAATTCTTTTTCTTGGCTATGATCCTTTTATGTACCATTTTGATTGCAATTGCATGATAAGCACAAACCTACCTTGCTCTGTTCCTTTTTGAATCCACTATATTTATAATCATCCCGTAAAATCTAGTTATCGGCCTGCTTTTGTACGTCTTGACTTATACAATCACTCATCCCTTTCAGAGGATGCTTACCACGTCCGTATCAATATTCTTGAGTGTGTTAAATCATGTATAGAATTTCCATGTTCTACTCTCTAGGGTGTTAAACCCTAGCTAATTATATTATTGTTTAATTCCCATTTTAAAATAAAGTTGCAGTCCCAATCCCATAAGGGGACATCAGAAAAATCCAAATCATTTGAAGTTTCCACAGGTTGTGAAGTACGAGCATGCTCCTCTCCTGAGGATGAGCTTTCCATTAAGTAAACATTGAGTGTATTTTTATGGTTTGAAGGACTAATATTCTGGTTTGACGGTGTATCTCCAGTAGCATTTAGTGGTTTAGGGGGTACTGTTCCTTCAGTAATACCAAAACAAGCTGGAATTTTTAGATAGGATTCTCTTGAAGGGATAATGACTTTATTTATACTCTTTTGTAGGTGGAGTAGATGAAGCAAGGGAAGACGGAGACAGTGATGAAGATCTTGACCTTACTTAAGAGAATTTTAAATTTTTGCTTGTTGTAGATGTATGTGGCGGTTTCTAGGAATGTTTGTTATCAAAACCTTTTAAAACTTTAAACTCTTGAAATATCAAATGTATGTAATTGGTAACATTTCATCGTTATCTATGGATTTATTAGCTTGTTGGACAATTTGAATTATGAATAGTTTCATTTTGTTATTTATATAAATTTTAGTGTTTTATAGTTTATTGTATATATATGTAAATTCTTATTTACAACAGGGGGCAATATTTTCAATTCTATTAAATTGTTATAGCTAACAGAACCGTTGCAATAGGCTCTGCAAATTGTTCCAAAAGAATCTGAAAACCATTGCCATATGTAGTAGAACCATTGGCATAGGACCTGAAAACCGTTCCAAAATAATCTAAACATCGTTACAATAGGTAGTTCAACCATTGCAATATCTTAAAGAAATCGTTGCCATTTTTATAATAACCATAACGGTTTAATAGATATAGTAATGGTTATTGACCATTGCATTTAACGTTATGGCAACAGACATTAACCGTTGCAGTTGATAAGAATAGTCATTCCAACAGGAAGAGGAAAAACCGTTGCGATAGATGTACTATAGCAACGGTTATCAGAACCATTCCATAAGCTCTACAGGCACGCCAGCTCATGGAACGGGTGACGAATCGTAGCAATACATATATGGCAACGGTTTACTTACCTATTGGAATGGTTTTCCATGCGTAACTATAGGTAAAATTTCCAGTAAACTTATTCTTCTGAAAAAGTGTTGCCCATGAAGGTTTAGTTTCTCCTGCTTGCACGTTTCTCGCTGCTGGTTCAACATCTTTATCCACTAAATCACTTTGATTCTGAATTGGATTTTGCATGGACACTGTTCCATTGGTTGGAATTTCCGTTGCAACTGGTACTACCCCAATTGAAGCTGGAGATGTTAGATTTAGCCTCTTAGAGACATTAGATTGAACCGAAGTTGATCCAATTGTACATACAGAGCCTCCAGTAGCTAGATCTGTGCTTTGAGCTGAAGCTGGCGGAATGGTTAATGGAGCTACTTTCTCCATTAATGATTGAGTAGTTGTTGTCAGTAGAGTCTCTAAAGTCATTAATGGATACTTCCGAGGTCTTCCCCTTCCCCTTCCTCTTCCTTTCGCCATGGCTACAAGCTCGGCGTACGTTTAACTGACGTGCGCCGAGAGCATTTTAAATTTAGTCTTATTATTGGTTCTATCTATCTATGTTATTATAAAAACATGAATACAATGTCCGTTTACAAAAATAACCTTATAATAGTAAATATAATAACTCATAATAAAAGGATATAACATGAATTTTTGACATTAACCTTATAACCCTATTAATTTTAGGACATAGTACTACACGCTAAGAATCGTACGTGAACCAAACAAAGAAAGACAAAACCCCAAATTGGAAGGAACTATTATACATTCAAATTCCTAAAACTACGATAGGTTTATGGCTTCATATTGAACACTCAGTAAGGATTTAAAGAGGAAAACTTCAAACTTAAACAGATATAGCAAGAGAGTTCTTCTTTATGGTCTTTTAGGCAACTAAAAGTAAAAAGTAACAAATAGAAGAAGAAAAAAAAGGGGATATATTAAATGTCATATATCTATGCATAGTGGGTATAAAATTTATTTAAAAGTTAAAGCACAAAAGACATGTGTTGTCCCTTTATTTTTTATATTTTTTTCTTTGTAATTAATATCTTAATTTGGTCTATTCTAAATTTTAAGTTGCAACTGGGTAAGCCATTGTTATATTTACTACTTTCGTAAATCAGTGTAATATTTTTTTAAAAAAAAAAAGAGGAAAAAAACTCTTCAATAAGGAAGCAATTTTTCTTCAAATAATAAAATATAAATTAAATAAACAAGACAAGTACCCATTAAGAATGAATAAATTTTTCAATACAAAAATCCTTAAATATAAAAGAAAATAGTTTTTCAATAAGTATTATCTGTTTTAAGAAGGAACAAAATTGTTCTACCAAGAAACGCAAAAATATATAGGTATTTTTTATAATTTTGTAGAGACATGATTATTTAGTTTAAAAGGTAAATGAGAGGTTTAGAGATAGGTCATTAAATTCTTTATCCTTTATATTCAGTAAACAAAAATTACTTGTGTATCTTAAAAAATGTGAACAGACTCATGAAGATTACGAGTTAGGAAAATCATGCAATTGATAATATTGCTAAAACTTATGTTGCGGAAAGCAAATTCTTGTGGTGCTAAAATATTGAGTTTTCATCTACAATGTTACACCTTTTTATTTTATCTTGCAGATTTAAGGTGAGCTTAACTTTTTAATTATAATTTGCAGATATGACATTTTACATGCAAACATAATTACTCTATGAGCTAGGTGGGAAGAAATTAAAAGTGTTAAACATGCGATCTAGAGTTTAGAGAGAACGAATGAGTCATGCTCACTAAAATAAGATTTTCTCTTGTGTTTATTTATATACTATGCTTTTATGTAATGTTTATTTATAATACCCGTCGATGTGACTTGTATCTTCATATTTCAGTTTCGATTATGGTCAAATATAATTCTTTAATCTTTCTAGATTTTATATTGTTTGTTTTACTTAAATTAGAATGTTAACATTTTTCTGCTTTTCCATCATACATTTTAAGTAAAAATTAAACAGTATAAGCAAATTATATGTCATAATTGACCATAACAAAGAAAATGAATCAATATGGATATACTTACAAAATAAGAGAAGAGGATACGAAAGAACAGAACTAACCATCATAAAGTTGATTGATTATCTTTTGCAGGTAAATATATAATTTATGTTGAAAAGAATATAAAATAGTTGAAATTCTTCCTAATAAATAAGAAAAAGACTACTATGAAGTGAGAAAAAAAACTAATGAAAACGGAAGGAATATATTTTTAAATATTATAGCTTATTCTTTGTGATCACTATAATAATTATATTAATTTCTAATTATATTATTACTTTAAACATTTAGAAATAAAAAAGCTAGCCACTAATGCTACCATTATAATAGAATAGTAAAAGAAAAAGTTGCAAATATTTTACGAGGAGCATGATTTTTATCATATTCAATTTTTATTATGGATAAACATATTATAAAGTCTTACCCCTTGATAAATGAAATTTCTTTTTTTTCTATAATTGTTGTCGAACTTTGATCGAATAACGTGCAACCAAATGTGGTCGCGCAAGAATTTGACTTCTTACGCTAAAAATGACTAATATTTTTTAATACCTTTACAACATATGTTTATTGGCTTATCCCTAATATTGAATTATTTGTCATAACATGATTTTCCAAAAGGATAGTAACAAAAGAGGGAATGTATACTTAGAACATCATTTTTAAATTAAAAATTATTAAGAGGATATGATTCTAATCTTTTGTACCTCATAAAATAAATATAATATAATAAAAATAACATTAACTAACCTTAAATTTTTATATGATTGACGGTAAATAACGTGCAACGCATGTTTGCCTGGAGTTCTAGATATATATTGAATATCAATGAACTGTTTGGTAAAGTGATTTAGAAGGTGATTTCTGTCAAGTACTACCAGTAATTCCAAAATCGACGAAAGCAACCGTAAAAGCTAGCTATACTTATGACCTCAAATGAAAAAGATTCAATTGACAAGAAATATATAGTAAGAACAGCTCCAGTATTCAATAACTTCTAGCTTCTGTAAAGACCCGTAAAATTTGTATGTCCAAAATAATGCCCGAATAGGTCCCTGTGCTGTTATAATTGTAGAAATTCTTAAAACGGTCCTATTTTGAGTAAAAAGTATCCCAGAACTTGAAAGATTAAATTTTCCAGAAATTTGTGCGTTATGCGACGCACTATGCGATCGCATAACAGGTATGCGGACCGCATAGTGGTCGCATACCTGGACAGTTTCCTGTCCATTTTGAGGACAACTATGCGGCCTAGAATGCGATCGCATTTCACGAATGCGGGCTGCATAGTTGTCGCATTTTTGCCCCATGATTTTTGCCAAGGAGGTTATGCGACGCACTATGCGATCGCATAACAGGTATGCGGACCGCATAGTGGTCGCATACCTGGGCAGTCCGATCTTCTTTTGGCCCATTTGAAGGGCCATTTATGCGACAAGAATGCGGACCTCATAGCAGGAATGCGACCGCATCTCTGTGTCGGGCTCCTATTTTCTAAATTTAAAACTCAACCCCCTGTTTTATAAAACACCCATTCCCTTCATTTTTAACGATTTTCTGACCAAAAATAGAGAGAGAAGAAGAGAGTTCTTGAGAGAGAAGGTTTCAACATCATCCAATTTGATTTTCCAAAATCCCTCAAGCCCGAAAATTATCGAGTTATTGTCATCTTCTTCACTCAAAGAGGTAAGTCCTCACCTTATTTCCCCAATTTCTCAGATTTTGTGTAAGAATGAAACACACATAGGTTGGTTCTTGAAAATAAAAAGTGAAATCTTGCATGCATGTGAGTTAAACCCCGTAATCTAGTAAAAGGAAAAACAAGTTTGGGTAATTATTCTCAAAAGGGGGTTAGTACTCTAAGGGGTCACATAGTGTTTGATAAAATGCTTAATTGGGTACAAAATTCCTAATTCTAAGTGAAATATGTCACACTGTGGAATAGATTGGCGATGCTAGACGGTCCAGTGAATTATGATAGAAATTAAAAAGGGGACGACTCGAGGTATGTATGGCTAACTTTAATCTTCGTAGAGTCACCTTGTTGGTGTCCAAACATTCGGTATGAGTTTCTTGCTGAATATACGTGAATTGATTGCCCAGTTTCGTTGAGGTGCGAGATTGCATTCTCTGATTTGTCTTAGTCGATTATCGTGATAATTGAAATTGTGAAAGGTGACTTCTATGTGATTGCTCTAACATGTGCAAAGTTCGTTAAATGCTTGAGTATGTTGGTATGAAAGAATGATAACAAACTCAAATGTGTAAATGTATCTATGTGATAAGGGCTATGTAACAAGTGATGAAGGAAAATTGTGAATTGATCTAATTGAACTAAATGGCCATGGAAATATCGTATATGACTCATTGTTGACAAGGTTTACTGTGGCTTAACTTCATATGGGTTGTTGATTTAATGAATTTACATTCTTGTTTATGAGCATCTTTGTGGTTGAATTAATGGATGTTAAAGACTATTGTGAACACATGATTGGTTGGGTGTTATGAAATTGTACTCTTGATGATATGAAACCCTGTGATTGAATTGTGGGCTGTTATTGTTTGCCATGAAATGTGATAGTCCGGTGGGATCGGGTTGCACGCCGCAACACGTAGTAATAAGGGTGGAGAGGTAACAAGGGTGGAGTGTAAACTGTACGGTGGGATCAGATTGCACGCTGCAACAGAAATGTAAGGTGGGATCGGGTTGTACGCCGCAACAAGTGGTAATAAGGGTGGAGAGGTAACAAGGGTGGAGTGTAAAAGAAATGTGATTGTGATGAAACGAGAATCTGTGAAGCTCTCAATTGTACTTGTTTTCTGTATCACTGTGCACTATGTGTTGGTTCCTTTAACTGCTTTTTATTTGTGCATCTCTTGATTTTACTTTGAGTAAAGTTTGATCATACTTACTAGTACTATTCCACAGTACTAACGTCTCTTTTGCCGGAGGCGCTACATCTTTTATATGGATGTAGGTGGGTCCATAACAGGTAGCTCAGCTCGCCGTTAGTGGTGCCTCCTCCCCATCTTTCAGCAAGTATTGGTGAGCCTCACTTCCTCCGGGGCCGTGTGTAATTCATGCCATCTCTTTTGAGTTTGTTATGTATTCTAAGGTATAGCCGGGGCCTTATTGTCGGCAAGTATTGTATAAACTCCTAGTATTCGTAAAGACTCGGTAGACATGATGTGGGTGTATATATGTATTTTGGGTAGTAACTGTACATATTCGGAATCGTTGTCCATATTGGAAAGTTACGTATGTATTGTGTATGTTTTGGGAATCAATTGTTGAAATGCTAAAAGAGAAACAAACTTAAGTTTGTAAATCCACGCTTAAATCCTAAGTTGTTATTTCATATGGAATATGGTGAATTATATATACGGGGGAAAAATGTTGCGTAGGAAAGGAAAATCCAGGTCCGCTTGACCGGGTTCACCCGGTTAGGTGCCGGTCTCGTCCCTCGATTTTGGGGCGCGACAGATTTGGTATCAGAGCCTAAGATTTTAATAGTGTCCTAGGATGTCTCGGAGCCGTGTCTAGTAGAGCCCTTCTTATCGGTGTGTTGTTGACCACATCTATAATTAGGGGGCTGCATGGACATTTAGGAAAGTACCCTTTTTTTGCTACTCTATATCATGCAATGTGGTGGAAGGTGAGGTTGTCTATCCCTAACTCGTGCATTGTTCTAATTTTTAGTAAATGGCACCCAAGAATAGGGCCCGGCTCGGCCTAGAGGCCAATGCCACCCCAAGAGTGGGCGTGAATTCCTTATCTGATGGTGTGGGCGAGAATGATTCCCCGACCCTGAATCTGCCTGACTCTTCCATCCCAGGCCAGGATATTCCTAGTCCTGCTCCAGCGAAGGGTGCTACTGTCCCTCCCGCTGATGTTCCTGATCCTTCTTCACTCCCAGCTTCCGGTCCCGATATTTTTGATGGGGACCTCATGGGAGCTATTCAGATGTTGACCCAGATAGTGTCCTCCCAGGCCTAAAGATCACATGCTGCCCCTGCATCCTCTAGCGAGCAAGGGGATTCTTCGGGATCCAGGGTCAACCAGTTTCTGCGGTTATCCCCTCCAGAGTTCACAGGCACTGACCTAGAGACTGATCCTCAGAAGTTTATTGATGAGATGTACAAGACCCTCCGAGTTATGAGGGCTACTGAGGCAGAGGGGATTGAGTTGTCTTCCTATCCTCTGAAGGGAGCGACATATTCGTGGTTTGAAATGTGGGAGAGTTCCCGTGGAGAGGGGAGCCCTCCGGCAAAGTGGGATGAGTTTGTTGATGCCTTCATGGATCATTTCTTGCCTGCCGAGACTATGGCAGCCCGTGCTGCGGAGTTCGAGGTCCTTAAGCAGGGCAACATGAGTGTGTGGGAGTATCATATGGATTTTGTGCGCTTGTCCAAATATGCTGTTCACATGATGCCGACTATGGAGGCCAGAGTTCGACGGTTTGTTCAGGGCCTTGGTCCCTTGGTTGTTAATGAAGCTGCTACAACTGCCTTGCATTCGGATATGAATTATGGGAAAATAGTGGGATTCACCCAGGCTACAGAGGCTCGGAAATTGAAAATAAGGATGGAGAGAGAGAGCAGTAGTAGGGCCCAGTCAGCGGGAAACCCTGGGAGCTTAGTTGGAGGTGTGAGATCAGCCATTGGGAGAGGATCGTCAGGGGCCATCTCAGTCATATTCTCAGTCCTCAGCCAGTGCGCCGTCATTAAGGCACAATTATCAGCAGGGAGGTTGTTTTGGACCCGGTTTAGATAGCAGGAGGTTCTATCAGTCGGGTCGTTCAGGTGGGAGGTTCCAGCAGCAGCGGAGGGTTCCATGCCCTAAGTGTGGGAGATTTCATACTGAGCCTTGTTACTTGGATATTTCGATATGCTATATATGTGGAGTGAGGGGCGATGTTCAGCGAGATTGTCGTGCGCACAGTCAGGGCACAAGTAGGGGTGCTGCTCAGCCCTCCAGCTCATCAGCCGCTACGTCCTCAGCACGCCCTCCAGCACCAGCAGGGCATGGAGCAGCTAGGGGTAGAGCGCGGGGTCAAAGGGGACCAACCGGTTTTATGCTTTGAGTGGTCACCAGAGCGCCGAGGCTTCTCCAGATGTTGTCACAGGTATTCTGAATGTTCAGTCTCATGATGTTTATGCTCTTATTGATCCCGGGTCTTCCTTGTCATATGTTACTCCATTTATTGCTTCAAGTTTTGGGATAGAACTCGAACAGCTTCGCGAGTCGTTCTCTGTGTCGACTCCGGTTGGTGATTCTATCACGCCCGTGCGGGTCTATAGAAATTGTGTTGTCACGGTGCGTGGTCGGGATACCACAACCAATCTTATTGAGTTAGAAATGGTAGACTTTAATGTAATTGTGGTGATGGATTGGCTCTATTTGTGCTTTGCTAAACTCGACTGCCGAACCAGGATTATGAGGATTGAGTTTCCTAATGAATTAGTTATCGAATGGGAGGGGAATAATGTTGTGCCAAGAGGTTGATTTATTTCCTACCTTAAAGCCTCTAAGATGATCATAAAGGGGTGCATCTACCATTTGGTCTGGGTTGCAGACACCACTTCAGAGGTGCATGCTCTTGAATCTGCGCCTGTTGTGAATAAATTTCTTGAAGTATTTCCGGACGAGCTTCCCGGGATTCCACCAGATAGAGAGATCGATTTTGGGATTGATGTATTTCTAGATACGTAAGATACGCAGCCAATATCTATTCCACCCTACCGAATGGCGCCAACAGAATTGAGAGAGTTAAAAGGGCAATTGAAGGACCTATTAGAAAAGGGTTTCATTAGGCCTAGTGTGTCACCTTGGAGCACACTGGTTCTATTTGTCAGAAAGAAGGATGGATCGCTTCGGATGTGTATTGATTATCGGTAGCTCAACAAGGTAACCATCAAGAATAAATACCCATTGCATCGGATAGATGATTTATTCGATCAATTGCAAGGTGTTAGGTTCTTCTCAAAGATTGATTTATGGTCCTGGTATCACCAGTTAAAGATCAGAGAGCAAGATATTCCTAAGACTGCCTTCAGGACTCGATATGGGCACTTTGAATTTCTGGTAATGTCTTTTGGGCTAACCAACTCCCCCAGCAGCTTTTATGGATCTTATGAATCGGGTTTTCAAATCGTTTCTCGACTCCTTTGTGATTGTCTTCATTGACGATATTCTTGTTTATTCGCGGAATTAGGAAGATCATGCTAATCACCTCAGGGCAGTTCTGCAGACTCTTCATCAGCACCAATTGTATGCAAAGTTTTCAAAATGTGAGTTTTGGCTAGAATCAGTCACCTTTTTGGGCCATGTTGTTTCTAGGGAGGGGATTCGGGTTGATCCCCAAAAGATTGCAGCGGTGAAGGATTGGCCTAGGCCAATGACCCTGATAGAGATTCACAGTTTCTTGGGTCTAGCTGGGTATTATCGGAGGTTCGTGGAGGGATTCTCTACTCTCGCCTCCCCATTGACTAAGCTGACACAAAAGGCAATTAAGTACCAGTGGTCCGATGCATGTGAAAAGAGTTTTCAGGAATTAAAGTCGAGATTGACTTCAGCACTAGTGTTGACCTTGCCAGAAGGTTCAGAGGGATTTGTGGTTTATTGTGATGATTTGAGGGTTGGTTTGGGGTGTGTGTTGATGTAATATGGTGAAGTTATATTGTATGCTTCAAGGCAGCTTAAGAATCACGAGAAGAATTATACGACGCATGATTTGGAGCTTGCGACAGTTGTGTTTGCATTAAAAATCTAGCGGCATTATCTTTATGGGGTCCATGTGGATGTGTTCACAGACCACAAGAGTCTTTAGTATTTATTCAAGCAGAATGAGTTGAACTTAAGGCAGCGAAGGTGGTTAGAATTTCTCAAGGACTATGATATGAATATTTTGTACCATCCAGGGAAGGCAAATGTGGTAGCCGATGCTCTTAGTCGGAAATACATGGGTAGCTTGGCACATTTGGAAGCCGGTCAGAGGCTTTTGGCTCGGGAAGTTTATCAGCTGGCTAGTCTGGGGGTCTGTCTTTCGACCTCAAGCGAAGGGGATGTCGTGGTGCGTAATAGAGCAGAATCTTCGCTTGTAGAAGAAGTCAAGGGAAAGCAATTAAGGGATTCGGCTTTGGCACAATTGAGGGAAGCGATTTTGAATCACAAGACTTCAACATTCTCACTCAGCAATAATGACGGTGTCTTGTGGTGTCAAGAAAGGCTATGTGTTCCAGATGTGGATGATCTCTGGGAAAGGGTGATGACAGAGGCTCACAATTCCAGGTATTCAGTACACCCAGGTTCTACGAAGATGTATCATGATCTCAAAGAGATTTATTGGTGGAATGGTATGAAGAGGGGTGTGGCGGACTTTGTGGCTAGGTGTCCGACTTGTCAGCAAGTGAAGGCCAAGCATCAGAGGCCCGATGGATTGACGCAGCTTATGGAAATCCCGATATGGAAATGGGAGATGATCAATATGGACTTTGTGGTGGGGTTACCTCGCACTCCACGTAGGTTCGACTCGATTTGGGTAATAGTGGATCCACTCACGAAGTTGGCGCATTTCTTGCCAGTCAAGTCCACCGATACTGCAGAACAGTATGCTCAGTTGTATAACAAAGAAATAGTCAAGCTCCATGGCACTCCAGTTTCTATTATCTCGGATCGAGGGGCTCAGTTCACAGCTAACTTTTGGAAGAAATTTTAGCAAGGTTTGGGTACTCAGGTAAATCTCAGCACAGCATTCCATCCACAAACTGATGAGCAGACAGAGCGGACTATTCAGACGCTTGAAGATATGTTGCGGGCTTGTGTATTAGATTTCAAGGGTAGCTGAGATGAACTCTTGCCGCTTATAGAATTTGCTTATAATAACAGTTTCCATGCTAGTATTCAGATGGCCCCATTTGAGGCGTTGTACGGAAGGATATGTAGATCTCCGATCGGATGGTTTGAGGTTGGTGAGGCAGAATTTCTAGGACCGGATCTTGTGCACCAAGCTATGGGAAAAGTTAGAGTCATTCAGGAGAGGATGAAAACTGCTCAGAGTCGTCATAAATCCTATGCGGACGTTCGTCGAAGGGATTTGGAGTTCCAAGTAGATGATTGGGTATTCTTGAAGGTGTCTCCCATGAAGGGAGTAATGCGGTTTGGGAAGAAAGGAAAATTTAGCCCTAGGTATGTTGGTCCGTATCGGATTGCTCAAAGGATAGGACAGGCGGCTTATAGGCCGGAATTTCCCCCTGAAATGTCATTAGTGCACCCAGTGTTCCATGTGTCTATGTTGAAGAAAGTGGTTGGAGATCCATCAGCTATCATGCCAGTTGAGACTATTGAGGTTAATGAAAAATTATCGTATGGAGAGGTTCCAGTTGCTATTCTTGATAGGCAAGCCAGTAGATTGAGGAACAAAGAAATTGCTTCAGTTAAAGTGTTTTGGCGAAGTCAGCAAGTTGAGGAAACCACGTGGGAAGCGGAAAATGAAATGAGAGAAAAATATCCCCATTTGTTTGAATAAGTCTAGTGGTGATCGTGTGAATTTTCATCTCTAAGCAATTATATGTTATGTTCAGTTTTGTGCAAAAGCACCCCATTTTCCCCTAATTCCTCTACTATTATAACTTCTCAAGTTATGCCAAAATTTGGTATGTTGTGACTATTTGAGTAATGTGCAACCACTTGGAGTGAATGAAATTATGTGACAGTCATGTGATGGTTAAATGATTAATTGAAATGTAGATTGGTAATGATTAATTAAAATGTAGATTGGTAATGATTAATTGAAGTGTAGATTGGGGAGGGTTGATTGAAGTGTATATGGCATGTTGAATAAATTGAATTATATGGGACTTGTCGAGGTGACCAAATTATGTGCTAGGCCATGAAATAACTAGTTATGTGTGGAATTGGTTAGGAACATGTGTTTCGGGGGCTCTCTGACAGGTAGATAGAGGCCTAATTACAGAGGAAACTCTAGCAAAATTTTCAGAAAATAGCGGATTTAGTAAAAATTGTTGGCATATTGTGTTTTCAAACCAAATGATTTCCCCGATCCTCATTCAAGGACAAATGATTTTAAGTGGGGGAGGATGTAAAGACCCATAAAATTTCTATGTCCAAAATAATGCCCGAATAGGTCCCTGTGCTGTTATAACTGTAGAAATTCTTAAAACGGTCCTATTTTGAGTAAAAAGTATCCCAGAACTTGAAAGATTAAATTTTCCAGAAATTTGCGCGTTATGCGACGCACTATGCGATCACATAAAAGGTATGTGGATCGCATAGTGGTCGCATACCTGGACAGTTTCCTGTCCATTTTGAGGAAAGCTATGCGGCCTAGA
>ML418168.1:24220-34943 GCA_005239525.1 Nicotiana knightiana | reverse complement strand
GGGGGCGGGGGGTTGAAAGTGATGACTAGTTGTTTTGTTTTGGGTGAGAACTGGTGGAATGCTATATATAGTGGGGTTAGGGAAAAAGCAAAATCAGCAGAAATTCTGGTAATACTTGGTAAGTGCCATTGGGTGAGTGCGGGGTCCAAATTTGTCATATGCATAAATTATGAAGTGAAGGAAAGGGAAAAAAAAATAGAATTTGAGTTGCATAATCTCCACTAATTTTCAAATTTATTTGTTTATTTAAGTCAATTTTACCTTATAAGTCAATTGAAACAATTAAGCATTTCCATTCAAAACTTTGTTTTTTTTGGTAGTGAATATATATAGTGATGTTATTATGAATTTTACTTATCTAGACACAAATTATAAATAAGAATAAATTTAAAAAATTATCTAAGGATGGAGACATAACACATGGTTGAAGAACAAGGTTGGGGAAAGGGTTGTTAAGAATTGGTTATAGTTGTAATTTGCTTTTGGATAAATATTTACTCGATTAGATATATTATCCAAACTAGCAAATGTGTAACATGATGTAACGACTCGGTCCGTCGTTACGTAGAACTTGCATTATAATTGTTGTTATTGACTTGTCGGTTGGTTATTCTGTTATTGATGTGTTAGAGTTGATGGACTTGAAATCGAATGGTTGTAGTGAGAGTTCAGTCATTTAGCCTTTAAAAATAGCCTTAAAATGGGAAAAAGTCAACTGAGTAAACGACCTCGGATTGCGGATTTTATGGCTCGGATAGCTTCGTTAGGCGTTTTGGGACTTAGGAGTGTGTTCAGAATATTTTTATGATGACCGGTGTAGAATTAATCATGAAATGGCGACACTTGAATTTTGAGGAGTTTGATCGGGGATGGACTATTATGACTAAATAACATTAAATAACTCCACCAAACTTCTCGCTTAGTTCCGTTCGTTAGCTCCTTTTTCGATATTGTCTTTCAGAATAATTGGAATTCCTTCTACTTGGACTCTTTTTGCTGCGATCATCTTGTTAGAATCTAATATTACCTTTTTGTAAACTTTTCAGTCTCGTTTTTGTCAAGCAATTGTTTATCCAGACTTGTGGATATAGGAGTCATTTTTATTGTTGTTGAGATTTTTGCTTCAAATCAGATTATATAAAGTGGCAAATTGAATTTAAGTTTATGGACTTGGAAATTAGTCCACGATCAGTTGCCATAGGAAGGCCCTCTGAAGAGATTTAGTGCTGATCATGATGTTTTATGCTCACATGATGATTGGTACTATTGAAGAAACGTAATAAAAAGTCTTGCAAATTTATTTTGTGGAATCCATCGATCAAACAATAACGAACTCTCGTATGTCCATAGCTAGAAGCGTTGAGGCGATTTTGAAGAGAGGAAATCAGTGTTATTCATATGGGTAAGTATTTTGATCATTAAAACTCAATTATGGGTGATTATAAAACATATTTTCAGTATTAATTCATGAAAATCAGTAGAAAAAGGTGGGTTTAGGGCTTGAGATTTATGAGACCTTTAGGAATTGATTTGAGGGGTCAAACGGACTCCGATTTTAGTGTTCTTTATATGTACGGACTCGTGAGGTGATGAAGAACAACTTTGTATAAAAAAATTTGAGTTTCGGGACGCGTGACCGGGGGTCGGATTTTGACCAAATTCAGGTTTTTGAGCTAAATTTGATATTTTTCTATTGGAATTTATTCCTTAAGCATAAATTGATGATAAAAATCTGAACTTGGTAGATTTGGAGCCTTCGGAAGTTGATACGAGAGGCAAGCGTGTTGCGGAACACTTTTGGGCTAGTTTTGAGGTAAGTAATGTCTTGAAATCCTGTCCTGAGGGTATGAAATCCCGGACTATGCACCCTTTTACGGGTTTTGAACTGGAAAGATTGAAACTTTGGAAATATCTTCCCTATTTAGGCGACTATTGAGTTGTGAAACCGACTTTGAAGCTTATGCTTAATTAGTATTATTTTATTATGATATGATTTGGGCTGTAAGCCATGTTTGGGGCCTAGTGCCGACTTGTTTACCCCTTGGGGGCTGTGTTACCATATTTTCCTCATTGATTTTCATGACTTCACACTCTGTCTTTTCCTGATAAATTGTTTTGACGCTCAGAGTATTTTTATACTATTTTCTGGAAAATGAAACATGATTTTGGGTCGAGAACCCGGTATATTTATGGCCTGATGGGCAAATTGAGAGTGTTTGACTGAGTGAGGCTACGGGCCTATGCTGTGAGTGATTTATGCCGTGAGACAGCTTGATATATATTGCGCTTGGGCTATAGGAGCCCCTCCAAAGTCTGTACACACCCCCAGTGAGCGTCGGTACCGATTGAGTGATGATTAATGCCTGATGGGCTAATGTTATCGATTGAGTGATGATTAATGCCTAATGGGCTAATGTTATAGAGTGACTGTGAGGATGCCTGATGGGCTAATGTTACCGATTGAATGATGATTAATGCCTGATGGACTAATGTTATAGAGTGACTGTGAGGATGCATGATGGCCTAATGTTACCGAGTGATGGTGAGGATGCCTGATGGGCTAATGTTACAGAGTGACTGTGGAGATGTCTGATGGGCTAATGTTACCGAGTGATGGTGAGGATGCCTGATGGGCAATGTTTACAAGAAATGATTTGGCCCGAGGGGCAGATTTATGTTGATTTTACTAAAGTTTTCGAACTATGATTTACTTCGTTTTCATACTGGCTTTTACTGAGAATTTTACTAAGATACACTGATATTACACTTGTTTCAAAGGATTTCGGGAAACTGATTTCGAACTTATGTATTTGATGAATACTACATGGTTACTTGGTGTTTACTGGTTTTGTGAAATTGTGTATCTGTCTTGTGTGCTTTATATTCTCAGACTATGATTTCTTTTCATTGCTACTGAGTTGGCGTACTCATCATTACTCCCTGTGCCTTGTGCACAAATCCAGGTACTAGATCGCAGCGGTAGTTGTTCAGTTGATAGTAGCAGTACACGGGATTCGAGGTAGCTGCCAGCGTCCACGACTTCTCCACTTCCCCTCCTACTTATAGTCCTAGTTTTGGATTCTGAGATAGATTGTATTTGGTAGAGTCCGTTTTATTTCCGTTAGATGCTCATGACTATTAACTCCAGTTCTGGGAGGTTGTTTAGAGTTGTTAGTTCATTATTGGGGGCGTAAGACTTATATAATTAAATTCTTTATGATGATTGTTGTTATTTGTTATATTGTGAACCGTTAAAATAAGAGTAATTCCGTAATAAGGTGATGGTTGGCTAGCCTAGTTTCACGATAGGCGCCATCACAGCCTGTATGGATTTGGGGTCGTGACACATGACTTTCTCATATAAATTCTATCACTTAATCATGATATATAATTAATATTATTATGCAAATTTAATACTTAATCATGATAAATCAGTACGGATTTAGCGCATAAATTGAGTTTAGGTATTAAAAAATTTCTCCAATTTTATTCGTTATCCATGACATTAGAAGTATAATGATATTAGGCTTTCTTTGTTAATATATTTGACGGTTTACGGTTTTACCATGTGAAAAGGATGAATGATAATGAACAGGAAGGTAAAATCCAATATCTGACTTTAGTGCAAGAAAAGAAAGAAAATCACATTCAAAATAGTATTCCTATTAATTTGATCAGATAAGGTAAAATATAATGAGATGACCTTCTGTCTTGGCTGGCATGATTAAGGGATACTTATCCAATTTTAATAACACACTTAATTACCTTTCCTCTCAAAGTCTCATTACTTTTTATCGGACAGTTAATTAATAATTTACACTATACGACTGTACTGCTGAAGATTTAAATAGAATTTTAATTAATTACAATATGCTAAACCAAATTGTTATCACACCAGCCACTTTTATGGACTTGCTTTTTGAATGTCATAGTTTGTCAAAGTGCACTAAGATTTTTATTGTTAATGAAATGAAATTATAAAAGAAGAAGAATAATATTACACAGAAAGAGAAAGAAGAAATTCTTATTAAATTTTGGTATGAATTATAATAGGGTAAGACTTCTTTATTTATAGGGAAAATGACTTAGCCACAAAGTAACAAACTCTCTAAAAGATAGACATTTACTCTAAGTACAATTCTATTCATAACACTCTCTATTGAATGTCTACTCAATAAGTAATATGTGTTAGGCATTTTAAATCTTTCAGGAATTTTTATTTATATCTCATTATCAAGTGATCCATAAAGGTAGGCGGTAACCACGTCCATTAAATGCATGTCAAGCTTTTCATGGACAGCAAAATCAATGAGATAACGGAATTTTATAGCATCCATAACAGGTGAATATGTAATCGACACCAGGCCTTTGTGAAAATTCTTGTGCCACAAGGCGTGCCTTGTATCTTTGTACCTTATTTTTCTCATTCCTCTCGCGTACAAAGACTCATTTGTAGCCAACGGGCTTAACACCATTAGGTGTTTGGATTACATGCCCAAAAACTTCATGTTTCGCAAGTGAATTCAACTTTGATTGGATTGCTTCTTGCCATTTTGGCCAATCACGTATTTATCGACATTCTTCAACAGATTGAGGTTCAAGATCCTCACTATCTTGCATAATGCTAGATGCAATATTATATGCAAAAAACATAATCTACCACTATATCCACTCGCTATCAAGATGAGACACCAGGCCTTTAGGAAATGACTTAGCCACGTGGATCAAGATGAGACAATGATGGTAATTCCACAAAAATTTTCAGTTGGTTTCACCAATTTCTCCCCCTAATTTTGAGAAAAATGTCTCATCGAATCGACAGTTTGCAAATCGTGCAGTGAACAAACCCCCTGTTGATGTTTCGAGGTAACGAATAATGGAGGGCAATTCAAACTCAACATATATTCCTAACCTTCTTTGGGGACCTATTTTGGTGCGATATGGCGTTGTTATAGGCACATATACTGCGCATCCAAAAATTCTTGAATGGGATATATTAGGTTCATGACCCAAAACTAATTGCAACAGTGAATATTTATGATTTTTTTTAATTTGTCGGTTTGAGACGAACTAGCATTGTTGCATGCAAAATGGAATGATCCCAATCAGAAGTGGGCAACCTCGTTTTCATGAGTAACAGTCTTGCTATCAATTGCAGACGTTTAATTAAAGACTTTGCACGACCATTTTGAGTGTAAACATGAGCTACAAGATGTTCCATTTTTATCTCAATTGATAAGCAATAATCATTAAATGTTTGGGATGAAAACTCAACAGCATTATCAAGTCTAATAGACTTAATTGGATTATCGGGAAACTGTGCCCGTAATCGGATCATTTGTGCCATTAATTTTGCAAACGCGAGGTTGCGAGATGATAATAGGCACACATGAGACCATATAGAAGATGCTTCTATTAAGACCATAAAATATCTAAACGACCCACTAGGTGGGTGAATAAGTCCACAAATGTCCCATTGTATACGTTCCAAAAATGCAGGGGACTCAAACCCAACCTTTCTTGGTGATGGTCTAATAATTAGCTTGCCTTGATAACAAGAAGTGCAAGAAAATTCATTATTTAGAAGAATCTTTAAATTCTTTAATGGATGCCCATTTGAGTTTTCTATAATTCATCTAATCATAATTGATCCAGGATGTCCCAATCGATCATGCCAAAGTACAAAAGTATTGGAATCAGTAGCCTTTTGGTTTACGATAGAACGTGCCTCAATTTTACTAATTCTTGTCCAATACAGGCCACAAGATAAAGATGAGAACTTCTCAATAACCCTCTTCTGGTCAGAGACATTTTTGGTAACGATGAGATATTCAAGATTAGTATCAACTATTGTCTCAATATGATATCCATTTCGGGGAATATCTTTAAAACTCAACAAGTTCTTTCTGGACTTGGAGGAAAATATTGAGTTATCTATGATACTTATTATTCCCCTAGGTAGAGTTATAGTAGCTTTTCCACAGCTTTCAATTAAATTACTACTACCAGAAATTGTTGTAACATCTACCTTACACATATTTAAATGAGAGAAGTATTTCTTCTCTTTGAATATTGTATGTGTCGTACATGAATCAACTAAACAAATTTTTTTACAATTGAACTTTGATCTAAGTTTGCTTTGTGGGATATCCATGTTTGCTTCTTAATCTTCTCAAAGAGATTCTTGAGAAGGTAGAGTCCCGTGCTGATAACGTGAAATGAAACAATAAATAAGAAGAACAATACTGCAGAGGAAGAGAGAGAGGGAATTCTTATTGAATTTTGGGATAAATTATAATAGGGTAAGACCCCTTTATTTATAGGGGAAATGACTTAACCACAAAGTAACAATCTCTCTAGAAGATAGACCTTCACTTTAAGTACAATTTTATTCATAACAGTTAAGTTAAGTAGTACTTACCAAATATACAGTAAATTTAGAATCTTTTCTCAATTTATTTATTACTACCACTCCACTATTTATTGATTTTCTGTGAAGTAGATTAATTTTACAAAATTGCTTTCCAGAAAGCAAAAAAAAAAAAATTGATTACAGAGTTTTTGTAATTCTTAAATTCTTAAACTAATGGACGACCAATAGGAGGAGGTTAGGTGTAGAGGAACAATACTCTTTTGAATTAAATAGATACCCTTTTGACTTTTGAGTAAATATGTTTCTAATCATTTTCACAATTTTGACATGTTTTAAAATTGTGTTAATATCAACTGTAAATTGTTTTAGCATTTAATATATATTAGTTTCTGGGTTGAATGTGTGTCCCATATAAATTCAAATAAATTTTGTTAAAATGATATAAATAATTTATTAAAGTATGTATATAATGAGTAATAAAAAACATAAAACGGAAAAACTACAAGTTCAATTTGATGAATAATCATCTTATTTGAATAAAAGATATAATTTAAAGGTCTTCAATACACTCCTTATAATTTTCCATATCAGCTTATCAAACTTGTGACTTTTTACATTATTTTTCGTATTAGTGCCCTTTTTACTTTAAAACTCTTCCAAGAACTAATAAAAGGAAAAAAATACAATTTGTTAAGTAAATTATGTCGTAGTAATATGGCCTCAAGTTAGAGTAGGGTTTAAGCTTTAAATATCACCATTTATTTATTGTAGTTACCGGTTCTAACATGGATGATTCTATATCTCAAAAAAAAAAAAAAAAGATACTTGTTTGTTAGAAAAAATAATAATTCAAAACAAAATTGAAGAAGCCTTGAGGCGTGAGAATGACTTTCCTTAAAGAAGATATTGCCCGTATTCAAATTGAAAAAATACAAACAATCTTCTTCAGGATACAACAAGCCAAGAATATACTTGCAGATTTTTCTATATCCACTTTGTTTGAAGTACTTGTATTTATATAGCAATCATCGGATCTTTTTCAAAAAGATATGTTCTTTCACAAACAGACGCATCTGTTCATCACTAATGTGGGACAAATCTCACATGCTTTCCTAACATTTTATAACAAACTATTCTTCGCCTGTACAATAAACTTTAATTTGAATATCATCATTTATCTATCGTAGTTACCAGTTCTAACATGGATAATGCCATATCTCAGAGAAACAAAAAAAAAATACTGTAAATACTCAAAGGAAATAACAAAGAAAAATTAATATGAAGTAGGAAACGACCAACACTTTATAAATAGATCTCGATGGGATAGTGACTCAAAGAAGAATTTAAAATTCTTTTATATAAACAAAATGCAAAGTGACACTTACTTAAATAAAATAGAAGACGGGAGAAAACTGTAAGCAATCCTCATGTCGTTAGTATACATATATTCTTCTACTTCTTGTTTTCTATTTGAAAGTTTTTAATAGAATACGAGTTGTTTGGTAAAGAATAAAATTATTAAGAATATTATTTTCGAAGAGAAAGTCATCTTTCTTTAATGCATTTTATCTTACTTTAATATATTTAAATATTTAGACACCTTATTTTGTACTTTTGTAGAATGCTATAAAGAATGTGAAAGGTTGTGCAAAAACATTATTATAGTGAAAGATGAAAAATACAAATAATCAGTAATAAGTAAGCAAATTTATAATGCTGCAAAGAATGTAAAATGTATAAAAAGGTTATTAACATGAAAGAATGAAAGAAACAAAACAATTATATAATTACGTTTATGCACACAATAACATTATAGGAGTAATACTTGACTGAATGGCAAAATGATCATTTAACTTTTAATATGCATTTTGATCTTTTAATTTTTCCTTTAGGTCTTTATAACTATAGTATAATATAATATGATAGATATAATTGTTATACTCTTATTTTTATAATGTTTATGATGAATATAAAGGTAATAATGGCACGGAATTCAAACAAATAAAGAAGAGTTTGTAGTGGCAACAAATCAATCAAACTAAATAAATGTCCGTCAGTTCTATGTCAGCTATTACTTTGTTAGAGGAAAACTTCGCTTACTATACTATTATCGGCCATACAATGATGGCATTGTAAATTTAATTTGCATTTTAACTTTATGGACATAGTTAGAATAGTTATTTACGCTACTAAAAATTTGATCAAAATCATTTGTGGCTAACAAACCTACTTCGTCGGTCAAAAAATGGACTGAAATTAGTTGGTTTTTGAAAATATTTTTTTTACGAAATCGACCGAATTAGATTGCTTTTTTCTGCGCCAAAATGCGAAAAATTATTTTTGCGTTCGGGAAGTTTATTTTTCAAGAAAACAACCAACTTCAACCGGTTTTTATTTAAATAATTAAATTATATTCATAAAATCAACCAAAATCGATCAATTATTTCGGCCGGTCATTCTAAAAACCAATCAATTTTGATCGGTAATTTTATTTGTTTACAAAATCGGCCAAAATCGATCGGTTATTTTCGCACAAAAATACGATAAAAAAGTATAAATAAAATTTTAAAAAAATTCTAAGCCAAAAAGCACCAATGATCTAGTGATAGAATAATATCCTACCACAAAATAGACCTTAGCTTGGTCCCAAATAGTGCATTTTAGTGACATAATTTAAAAATGGACTGAAGTCCAAAATCGGTCGATTGTGACCAACCGAAGTTGGTTAGTTAGCTTTGCCGACCTAACGATATCCGTCCGCTATAAATAGGTCATTCTTCGATCAATTTTTTTTTTCAATTACTAATCGATATTGGTCGGTTTTATAAGTCGGTTTATCGAATTTCTAATAATGTTAGGGAATAAATCTTTTTCATCATTCTGTATATAGATTGACAAGTTTAAGTAAAATAACTAATGTTTTCCTTACACGAATGAAGCCAACATAGTTCAATAAAAGTTCCAAGTCCCCAGCTAACTTTTACTGGTTTCGAGTCTCAACTACTTGTCTCAGCAAACATTTTCCAACACTTAATATACCTCGCCATAAATTCCTGCAAACATAGGCGGATTTACAAGCTGGATTACAGGGCACGTGAAACCATGATTTCTCCGTTAAATTAAATATTTTATGTATGTATTTTTTAAAATTGATTTAATATTATCCGATAGCATCCATATTCCACAAAGACTGAATGATGCACTTGTAAAACTGAGTTATTTACCCAAAGGAATGTGAATCGCTTAATACTTTTTATCTTCTTTCCTTAGTGATGCACCCATATGTTAGAAATCTTTGATCCGTCTCTACCTGCAAACCACAATTTCTCTTGCCGAATTTTCGAAGTTTGTAACATGATGCTATTTCGGGTCAATTTGGGTTGTGGCTCTTTACAAATTGCTTTTAGTTTTATGATTCTACCTTTTTTTTGCACACATGAGAGATTTATTTTTACACGTACGAGATCTATTTTCTATACATAAAAGATATTAAAAAATCATTTTCTTAAATTTTAAAATTGTAAAGGTCTCGTGAAGGTAATATTTTCTGCTTATATTTGTTGCTCATACGTTAAATATAATGTTGTTTTCTTCGGTTCCAACCTTTTGGTTCCTCCATCTAATTTCAAGTTTAAGAGTTGATTTTTTAGGTTGGGATTTTAAGTAGATCTTCTTTATGACGGAAAAAGGTAAACTAGTTGTTCAGTTGTCATTTTTGGTTATCATTGTTCAAATGTTGATATATACTAGTTGACACGTTTATATACTATTTTGGATTCTTTTTATAGTAAAATTTACATATTTTCTTATATCAATGACAATTAACATTATGTGATTAAATATTGACAAAAAAATTGACGACTTAGAATGTAAAGAAAGAATAATCTAATAAAACCTTATATATCCTCTTAGACATTAGGAAGTCGAAAAGTGTTGAAGTTTTAAGCAGATTAATAACACAGGATGTTCACTGCAGGGACAGTAGGATTGAAAACTTGCGGGACAATCGAGAATGATAGATTTTCTTCCTTTGTTTTAAATTCTGTCTACTTTTGTAACTAAATGGTTATCCGTAAATATTATATTGTATTGTACTGTATCGTAATGTTTATATGAATTGTATTGTTTGTTGTCGTTTAATGATATCATGCATTAACAATATGAAAAATAAACTAAACAACGCTACCACACCAAATCGGTCATTTTATAAAGTGACACTTTTCATCGTTACGTAACGATAAATTTAACGGTATGATACAATAATTTTTAAGTAACAATCTGAACTTTATATTCAAAATAACAATTAATACATTATAATACAACAGCTAACAACCATTTAACAAAGTTGTG